>JAULJZ010215216.1:0-18270 GCA_032270985.1 Heliamphora pulchella | reverse complement strand
TATTGTTGTATTTTAAAAGTGAATAGAGTTTGAATATAATATTATAGAAGTTTGTATTTTAATTCGATTTTTTTATTTTTTTATTTTTTTGCTAAACAGATAACCTTAATTTTTTAACGTATTAGTAAAAAAACCAAAATTGTCGATCAAAACCTATGTAATAGAGGCAACTCTTAGTGCGTATCGTGAGAATATATATATATATATATATATATATATATATATATATATATATTGATAAGAATATTTTTTTATTTTTGAAATTAAGAATTTCAACCTTTTTTTTAATTTTGAATTTTTTTACTCTAACAGTAAGACATATTATTTTATGATTGGTCTAAATTAATTATATTTAAATTTTTATTAAAATATTTAACTTAAACATTGAATAATTATCTAATTCAGGCATATCTCGATATTAATTTATTTCAAACATATATTTTCCTACTAATTTTTTTATTATCGAATGCTAATTGTTTAAATTAGGGATATATTTCCAACCAATTTGCATGAATATCTCAAAAATATATTTTTATCAATTTTTACGATTTGATAAAAATTATAACTTGTAACTTATAATTTGTAGCCTTTTAATTTAGATCAATCAATAAACCAATTTACACAGTTTGGCAAAGCTTTCTGCCAATAGCTTTTAGCTTTTTACTACTAATTTTAACTATAAATTACAATTTATTCCAAATATTCACAATTTATGCTACAAATTATAATTAATTTTTTTAATTTTAATTTTAAGTTATAATCTTTACCAAATACTCAACTTCTACAACAAAATACAATATATTAGTTATTAGTTTCAATAATGTCAAATACCACTTATATGAGTTCAAAATACACTTAAAATTTGTGAACGAAACGTATTATTGCATATATATATTTGGGAACAGTTATCAAAATCTTACTATATTTTAAGGACCGAAATTCTCTCCGGTTTTTAATTGATGTGGACCGATTTAGTCCATTATAGTTAATTTTGGGTTTAAAATGGGTCCACTTAGGTGATTCTAGCAGTTCATTTTATGTTCTTAGTATGTAAATTATTTATATAAAAATTTAAATTAATTAAATATTATTAGGTATCTGAATAAATTACATTTCTATTAATAAAATCAACTATTATTAGGTATCTAAAGAAATTATATTTCTGTTAATAAAATCAAAGGTTAAGTCCAAACATGGTTAACATTTTTCAACACAAATGCAATTTTGTTCAAATAGTTAATGATATCTAATTAATTTTATTTTTTATATAAATAAATTAAATAATAAAATTAATAAAATAATAAAATAAACCGTTCAAATTATTAACTTGAGTCCATCTCAAGCTTAAAATTAGCCTCATATAATCTCGTGAGCCTGATTAAAGACAGAAGAAAGATTTCTTCCTTTTTAATGTATTAGGGTCTGTTTGTTTGAGTGATATGACATATTGGATTGGATATAATATCCAATAGACTTGCAAATCTGGTGTTTGGTTAAGCAACAAAGGTTGGATATAGAATCCAAACTAATGTTATATAGTAGGATCATATATAGACTCAAGGAGTCGAGGATGTGTGTATCCTCCAAATTTTTAAAAAAATTATTATTATAGTAGTATTAGTTAGGACTGCACAAAAAATCAAAAAAATTTATAATTCAATTTGGTCCGATCCGATCTGTACGGTTCGGTTCGGTTCGGTTCGGTTTTTATTTGTCACGGTTTGATTCCGGATTAAAAATTTTAAAATCCTTTCTGAACGGTCCGGTTCTCGGTTCTGGATTAATCTCACGGTTCCGAATCGGACCGAACCGGACCGGTTCTACTTAATATTAAATTTTTTTAATATATATATATATATAGATGATTTGAGCCGTTTATTTTATTATTCTTAATTTATATATTATTACTATAAAAAATTAAATTGATAAGATATTATTAATTGGCTTAACAAATCACATTTGTGTTAATAAAATAAAATTGTGATGTTTATTTTTTTATCACAAATGTGATTTGTTTTGGTAGTTAAAGATATCCGATTAATTTGATTTGTTTTGGTAGTTAAAGATATCCTGAAACCGTTATGAACGATCCAATTCTTGATTTTTTGAAAAATCGATTCAATTCAATTCGGGCCGTATACATCCTTACTAATAAAGTATTTGGAAGGGTGAATTAATTTATAATTTTAATTTGATAAATTTTTTTGGTTAATTAAATAGATGTGTAAGTAGACTATCCTATACATTTGCTAAGAAGCATTGTATACGTAATTTACAATTAATTTGTAGTACTTTCTATAGTACTTTGGGGCAAAAATTAAAAATTACCGTACGATTAAATTTTTTAATTTTTAAAAAGAAAATTATGATCATAAAGTAATGAATTTAAATAATATAAAAAGATTATAAAAGCAAATAGGCATTTAGTACCTTCTTTCTCTTTATTTATTACTAGTAAAAACAAGTGATATGCATAGTAAAATATAAAAAAATTGTAAAAAATATATTATTTTGTTAAATTAATAATATTAATTTTTTAAAAAAACTTTTAAAATTTTGTGCAAGTTTTATCATATATTTGTGGCTTCATTCTTGTGTCCTAAGCCATTCATTATTTATTTTTTTCTCACATAACATCATTTTTTCATCAGTATTGATGATGCCTCGATGGTATGACCAACCGGGTGGGGGTCAATAGCTGAACTCAGGTACTCCCCTGAATAGACTTGAAACGTCAAAAATCAAGAACTAACACCGGTGAGGTGTTGACCGATTACCCTCTGATGCTTAAATCAGTCTCTTCATTAATGATAATTGGCTGAATGTAAAAAGTTTTTGTTTTTTCGCATACCTTTGTAGGGAATCCTTATCAAGTCTTTATAATTGTAGGTGACTGTGGATTAGGCCAAATCCCCCATTCTATATGGGGGGTTGGATAATATCCCACAAACTCTGCCACTTTCGTTAATCTTGGGAGCGGGGTCCTAGATTATAGGAGGAAGTTACGGATTGACCTGGCACCCCACAGTTAGGCCCCCCTGGGTGCTCAGCCTGGTGGGTCGATGGCTGAAGGAGTAGTCCAAGCACGCACCCCTCAACTCGGTCAACAGAGTCAGGTGTGGTCACCTCTAGTAGGGTCAAGTACCCGATCTGGTGCAACCTGATCCCATCAAGTACTATCTCTTTTAAGATTGACACATTACTCTCTTGGTTACGATGTGATACTCTCACCACTTTCTTCTAATCTTTTTATCTGACCCTATACTGGTAAAATACAAAGGGAGTGTTTGGCATAATTTCTGTTATCAGCTTTTAACTTTCTACTACTAGTTTTAGTTATAAGTTATAAATTTTTCAAATACCTACAGCTTCTGCTACAACTTATAACTATTTTTTTTTTCTATTTCAATTACAAGCTACATTATTTACCAAACACTCACAACTTCTGTTACAAGTTATAATGTATAAGCTACTAGCAGTAGCATTCCTAAATGCCCCCAAGATGGTAATAGAATACCACAAATTCGATCATGTCTCGTTGACATTTGGAATCATAATGTAACAATTAATTACTAAGAAAATTATACTATCAATACTTATAATTTATTATATTTAGAATACATTAATATTTAAGATCAAATTATAAATTAATTTTTTATATATATATTATATATCATTACAAAACATGATAATGTTTTTAACCTATATTTCAAATATTTTTAAAAGATTCTTTTTAAGATAATGTAACAAAAAGATAAATTGTTTCAAATGTTTTTTGTATTTTATAAATTCAAAATATTAGGAAAAAAATAGTACTTTCAAGTTCAAACTCCTGATAAAGTATTATAAAAAATTTTTCTATTGAAATACTATTTGTGATTGACAATTAGTTTCTTTTTATATAAATAGCAACAACTAAGAGATTTTGTATTTTAAAAATTTTGTTTTAAATGTATTGTGAAAATCTATTTTTATTACTTAGATTGGTTACTTTTATTGGTAATTGAATAGCAACAATTAGGGAGTTTGTACTTCTAAAATTAAGTTTTAGATGTATTAACCAATAGCTATCTTAGAAAATATATTTTTTTAATTTTTTTATATGAGTTATTTACTAGACGAAACTTCTAATTAGGTCGGCCAACTATTGAGAATCCTATTTCTAATTAAAATTTTATTCGGTTTTGGTTTGATGATCACTTTGGGGGTACCCAATTCCTGTCCCTGCACGATAATTGAAAAATTATATTTGTAGATTGATTTTTACTAATTGATTTAATCAAAGAAGTCAAACGTTACAAATAAATAAATAAATAAACAATTACACAATTGAAAATAACGCAATCACGACCACAAACGAGAAGGCGATTCTTACGTGAAAAATCTCAAATCGAATAAAAATCACGGAACCAATCTATGTCCAAAAAGATCAAATGCTATAAAAAGTCACTGGTTATAAGAGAATTTTACAAACTACCGTAGAATCCACATTCTATGAATGTAAGCCTACTCCTACTAAATCTATGTACACTAACTCCGTGTTTAACTGCCACTGAAATTCATCATTAGACTTCAGATGCTGACAAAATTTCCCACCAGACCTAGCACCCTTGAGATTTCACTCAAGAGAGTTCATGAACTCGAAAGAATATATCGTTGAAGGTTTGCTACTTGATGATATTCTTGACTATGCGGAAGCAAAATATTTATCAAGTGAGTTGACTGGTTTGAGAGTTTTTTAATCAAGAGATGCTCAATGGTGGTTAGGGATTATAATTATAATAATGGAGGCCCCCAATAAGAAAACCTAGCTGCCCTATATATACTAAAAAACCAAAACTCTAGTTGACAGCAGCAATTAAAATAAGTCGCACGTACAGACCGCTTGATCAGTCAATACACCGATCGATCGGTTAAAACCTGCTTGCAGTATTTTTTTCAATTCTATGCAGACTTGTGCAGAATAGTGCAGAAACCAAGAGTTGATGCTGACCGTTTGATGGACCGCTCGAGCGGTCTGACACCGCTTGATGTATTTTGATATTTTTGCTTCGTTTTTACTGCGCTGCAATATCAAATAATAACTCTAAAAAAATAAGTATCTAAATATCGAAGAATAAAATATAAATAATTTACATAACAATTTTTCATAGATTTACCAAATAAAAGCACGAAAAGGACCAAGGTCAAAATCCCTAACAATCTCCCTCTTTGACAATTTTATGATGACAATTCTATGACAAAACTCAACAAGAGACATTATCCATTTAATCAAGTCAACAATATCCAACTAACTAAACACACAAACGTCACGACAAATAAAAAAACTCTAACACGACACCAAAAAAAAAAAAACTTACTACTACTCCTCAAAATAAACTTTCCCACTTAACACAAAAAAATAAACTCTAAAAAAAACTAAACTCACTCACCCCTTAACCACATTTCTCTCTCCTTGTTTGTCATGAATTGACAAACACAGAAAAATAAAAATAATAAACAAATTTTTTTAGTAGAGAACTGAATTAAAGAACAAGTATTAGATCCACACATATTTTTTACACTTAAAACCACAAAGGCTAGTTAAATTGATCAAAACACACACAGAGTCCTACATAACATATGTTCGGATATGGAGGAACATAATCAGAACCGATTTTATATGAAACAGTATGTGTGTGCGCGTGAGAGAGAGAGATGAAACATTTTACATATTCTAAAATCAAATTTCTATATGAGATCTATATGGTTGAGTCATATTTATTTATCAGAAATAAAAAATGTCACAAAATTAAACTAGCTTTGATCAAATTCATTTTATAGAATAACCTCCCTCAACTAAAGACTGCAAAATATTTCATTCTTTTTCTCTTTTTTTTCTCAATTTTTATGCTTTCGTTGGCGACTTTCACACTAGTATGAACAAAAAAGCAAGATTTGCATAGGTGGCTATTTTCTCAATCCAAACAGACATAAACAAATGAATGAGGGAGTTTAAAAATTAAGTTGCAATAGGTCGCCACTATGGGTCATTTTGTAAAAACTTAAAAAATTGAAAAACAAGAAAGACTCATAAATAAATTCGATCCAAAGTTCGGAGGATCCCCACATCTATTAACAGTAAAGTAGTGTACAGAATAAACTTAACTATGAAAACATTTCAAACCACTATGAACAATGTTAACCAGAAAGCAACGATATTTAATCTCAAAGAGAAACAATAGGACTTCAGCCAAAAAAAAATAATACATAGAAATAGTATTCAACCTTTAATAAAGTTTTTCACATTTTTTTTTAATAAAAGACACCCTCAAAAAAATTCAAACAAACAGCCAAAAAAATTAATGACATGACCAAAAAAATTAAAGACTACGACTAGTTAGAAAGCTGCGTAGATCATTTTTTGTTACCCAAATTTTTTTAATTTTCAAAGGCACAGGTTTTGGGGTGAAAATCTAATTTTTTCTAGGTCGGTGTAGCATGTCAAGATTGAACCTATTTTGCACAATCAATTTAGTACAGTAAAGTCTAATGTGTCCCTTTATCTCACAATGATGACAAATAAGCACAAATTCTTTATGCCTTTTCAATTTTATACAATCAGGACGTATGTGACCAAGACTACCACGACGATAATAAATAAGAATAAATTTTTATTTTCTTACCTCATCATGCTAAATGGTGGTTTTTCTAGTTTGATTTCCCCACTTACATTGACTTTAGTTGAATTAGATTTCACAATGTTAGGCACAGATTTAGCTTGAGTTGACTGGTCAACTTTTTTTTTTCTTCCTTTGGATGATTTACTTAATGAAGCACCAGCAAATCTAAGTCCACACCCATCTGTTAGAGTCTTTTGCAACCAAGCATGTCATCCGAAACCTTAATACCTCCATTCAATTTCTTGAAAGTATCTTGAGTATTCAGCAGATCTTTTTCAAATTTAATCAATTTTAATTCAAGATCAGTTTTTGACTCAACACAAGCATGCAACTCTTTTTTAAGAACTTCAATCTTGATTTTTCTGGTTTGGTTCAATTCAAGCAAATCATTCATTTCTTTTTCATACTGGGTAAGTTTTTCTCACAAGGTCTCTCTATCCGATTTTAACTTTTCAACTAGGGCTTGAGCTTCAGTTTACTCTTGCTTGACACTTTCATTCTCTTTTTTACTCAATTTGAGATTTTTAACCAGTTTTTCAGGCTCCTTCTCATTACTCGTGTCGGGTTCATTTTCGTTATTCCAAGTAATTGTAAATCCCTTTTGTTTTCTTCTAAGAAAGTTCAGACATTTTTTAGCAATATGTCCATATCTTTTGCATTTATAGTATTGGATTTTAGAGATTTGGCCTTTTGACCATTTTTAAATAAAATTGGACATATTTTTTATTTTTTCTTTACCGTGCTTTTTTTATGATTTTTTCTCCTGATTAGGTTTTTTAATTTTTAATTTTTTTTGAATTTTTTCACAAAAATAGTTATCATCTCAAGATCTAAATCATCATCAGAGTCACTTGTAGAACCTTGAACTGAAGAGAACGCCAATTTTTTTAAAACTTTTTTATTTTGAAAATTGAGCTCACAGGTTTGCAGATTTTCAACTAAACTTTTAACATAAATAGAGTCAATGTCTTTACTCTCATCTGTTGTTGTGACTTTTGGTTGGAAACATTTGGGTAAAGATCTAAAAAATTTTCAAACAATTTTAGAAGTTAGAATTTTTTCTCTAAGATTAAAAGATGTATTCACAATGTCACTTAATTTTGCGTAAAAAATGTTAAAATTTTTATCGTTTTTCATACGCAGAGTTTCAAAAATAGTAGTAAGACATTGAAGTTTTTCAAATTTTTACGGTATCGGTTCCTTTATGAGTGACTTGAAGTATATCTTATACTTCTTTAGCTAAATCACACGTACTTATTCTGTGAAACTCATCTTGCGTGACTCTACTAAAGATAGTATTTATGGTTTTGCTATTCCAATCTGCATCCTCAAAATTGAATCTGTCCCATCTAATCACGGGTTTAGGGACGATTTCACC
The DNA here is from genome assembly GCA_032270985.1 of Heliamphora pulchella. Classification (NCBI taxonomy): domain Eukaryota; kingdom Viridiplantae; phylum Streptophyta; class Magnoliopsida; order Ericales; family Sarraceniaceae; genus Heliamphora; species Heliamphora pulchella. The sequence goes on along the minus strand of JAULJZ010215216.1, from coordinate 10,230 downwards.
GCCAACAGCAATGATAGGATGCTTATAACCCTCAACTACGGAATGCCAAATTCGTTCATCAAAAGATTTAAGACAAGCTCTCATCCTAACATTTCAAAAGGGGTAGCTTGAGCCGTCAAAGAGGGGTGGTCCACCTGTCAAAGCACATTTTCGAAGAAAATATATTATTGCAAATTAGTCAAAGGATTATACTTTAAAAATTTTATAAAAAAAATTAGTGTCCTGCTCTGACACCAATTGAAAAACTCTATTTGTTGACTGATTTGCACTAATTGATTTAATCAAAGAAGCCAAACGCTACAAATAAATAAATAACTAAACAATCACATAATCGAAAATAACATAATCACAACCACACATGAGACGGTGATTTTTACACGAAAAATTCCAAACCGAGTAAAAATCAGGGGACCAATCCAGGTCTAGAAAGATCAAAGACTATAAAAAGTCGTCGGTTACAAGAGAATCTTATAGACTACTGTTGAATCTATAACCTACGAATGTAAGCTTACTCCTGCCAAATCCACATACACCAATTCCGTGTTTAACTGCCGCTGGAATTTACTACCGAACGTTAAACGCTGACAGAATCCACCACCAGACTCAGTACACTTGAGAATCCACTCAAGAGACTCCACGAACTTGCAAGGATCATTGAAGGTTTGGCGACTTAATAATATTTTTGACTGCGCGGAAGCTAAATGTTCATCTAGTGAGTTGACTGCCTTAGGATCTTTTTAATCAACAAAGAGGCTCAGTAGTGGCTAAGAATTATAACTATAATAATGGAGGCCCCCAACAGGAAACCCTAGCTGCCCTATATATACAAAAAACCCAAAACCATAGCTGACGGTAGCAATTAAAACATGTCGCACGTACGGACCGCTCGATCGGTCTACTGACCGATCGATTGGTCAAAACTTGCTTGCAATATTTTTTTTAGTTCTGTGCAGACCTATGCAAAACACACTTTGGGAATTAGAGCTAGAAAAGCAACATTGAGTCTCTTAACCAACCTCCCATTTGTATGAATTTTTTTTTATAAATTTCCCCACATCATATTTAATCAACAACCCAAATTTTTGTATAAAGGAAAATTTAAATCCGTCTGGCCTTGGTGCCTTACTACTATCGTAACTAGCTACCACTTAACGCATCTCAAGTTTGGAAAATGGATCCACCAACTTATCGCTTGAGGAAAATGTGAGCCTCCTCTTGAAATCTCCTCCGATGATCGGCCTATCTTGGTCTTGTTCATTAAACAAATTCTTGAAGTACTCCACTGTGGCCTCCTTGATATCCGATGGCTTAACAAGAACACAACTTCCTACTTGTAGTTGAATAATTGCATTTCTCCTACTCCTCCCTAGCCACCGCATGAAAAATGTTGTATTCAAATCAACAAGTTTGAGCCAGTTTGTCCTCGATTTTTGTCTTTGTATGCTTTCTTCCCAACACCAATCCTCCCACAATCTTTGTTTTAGTGACTTTTTCTTATTGTTTTTGTCCTCTTGCAACTTCTTACATTAGCAATCTTATCTAACTCATCAAAAGCAGCCATTGAGATTATTACCCTAATATCCTCTAAGTATTCCTTACTCCAAACTTTAATTTCCCTCTTCGCTTCATGTAGCTTTTTCAGGAAGACATAGCCTCCCAACCCAACATGGGTATTTTTCTTCCAACACCTTTGGACTAGTGACTTGGGAAAAGGTTGAGATAACCATATATTGAAGAATCGAAATGGTTTATGACCCCAATCCAACCTCCTATGATCCAACAAAACTAGATTATGATTAGAAGATAATCGAGGCAACCCCTACTGTTTCCAATTGAGCAGGGCACAAAAAGACTCTAAAAGAGGAAATCTATCAAGCCTAGAGAAAGTGGAATTAACTTGCAAATTAGACAAGTAGACTTTCCCCCGACCATTGATATGTCTTAATTCTAACTCTGCTACCCCAGTGAATTCAATAAAATCAGGCATTCCCCTCATGCTACCTACACACTTTGATCTTTCTTCCATTTTCAAAACGTCATTAAAATCTCCACCGATACACAAGGGCAACCGATAATTACAACTAAACACCAATAACTCCCTCTATACTTCTCTTCTATACATTACATTATTAGGTGCAATACATTACCCAATGCACATGGAAAAGTCCCTCCCACATATCTATTGTACAAAAAGAGCCAGAATAATCAAAAAGAATTCATAAAGAGATAGATTTTACGTGCTTCAGCAATTTGCCTACGTCCACAGGTAGTAACATTCAATATATAGAGAAGAGATTACAAATTGCTCGACTCTCACAAATTTTCTCTCTCTCAAACAACTTGCTCACACTAATTATTTGAGCATACAATAATATTTATAGGAGAGAAAAAAAATCAAATCTAATCCTATTTATACTAGTTGAGTTCAAAACTAATTAAACAGCTGCAAATTCACATTCATAAGAACTCTTCAAATTTAGTAACTATAATAGACTAGAAGTTTATTCCAACTCAAATAGGATTTGAGCCAAAATTTCTAACAATCTCCATCTTGGCGAGAATCCATCTTTCAAGCAAATCAACATACCAATGCTATCACTAAATGCACTAAAAGTGCTCAAATTTTTTAATCAAACAAATCGGCAATTTTAATTTTACCTCATAATGCGCACTATGGCACTAAATTCACCTGGAGTGACAAAATTTCAAATCAAATATATTGACAAATTGATGCTACCTCCAAATGTGTTCTGAAACGCTAAATGCACCTAAATGTGCTAAATTCCAAAATTAAACAAAATACAAACAGATGCATGCATCATGTCCAAACCAAATGTGAACGGGGTGGAACAACTACTTAAATTACCAAATTTTGTCAAGCTCAAGCCATATTGAAATTTGACCTAAATGACACATCTTATCATCCAAACTGTCAGCATATTCTCCACCAATAAATACAACTGGATAATCGACACAAAATTAATCTATTAACAAATTTCATATGAGGACAAGTTTCATCTAAGAACAAACTCTACTTGAATATAAAACTCCTTATAATAAACAAAATAGATTCTTTTATACGAACAAAACAGACCGTATGCACTAAAAAGGTTTCAAATTTTTGACTTCTTCATAGGATTCAAATAGACGATTTTTCGAATATAAATCAAGGATGCAAATAACCAAACCCGAACCCAACAAACAAAACCATCAGCAGATTCGACCAATAAAATTCTCAACCTCCACCCCAAACAATATTCAGCGTTGGAATAAGACTAAAACAACTACTTTTTATGCTCTAATAATGCACAATAAAATCTTAGAAGATGAACTAATTAAATCTGATGTCGCAATTAAATCCAGGATGAAAAAAATAATAGGAACTACTCTGACCCAATTAAAAAAGTCATATAAAAATAATGAATCAATCAAAAAAACAAAGAACAACTTTAACCTTCTATGCAAACGCGCGGAACTCTAATGCTCGCGGATCACAGAATCTTCCCACTAAATCAGATCAATAATCAACCAAAGCGCAGAGCTAGCAATTCCAAAATAATAGAGTAAGGACCTGTGTGGCATACTGCAAATTTTCACAGAGACTTAATCCAAGCATGAAGGAGCGTGAGACCTCCGATTTTGACGTATAATACCGTTTGAATTGTTTTGACAAGACGAATCTTTTAGTTTATTTAAAAGTAATTTTTGATCATTCTGAATTCTGAGCAAAGAGAAAAAGTTTAATTTTAACCAAAGCTCTGATACCACTTGTTGTGCAAAAAATGCTAGAATAATAAAAAAATCACAAAGAGACAGATTTTACGTGGTTCGACAATTTGTCTACGTTCCCGGGTAGCAACAGTCAATATATGGAGAAGAGATTACAAATCGCTCGACTCTCATAAACTTTTTCTCTCAAACAACTTGCACACACTAATTATCTAAACATATAATGATAACCAATTCTAATACTATTTGTGCTAGTCGAGTTCAAAACTAAATAAACAGGTACAAATCTGCATTCTTAAGAACTCTTTAAATTTAGTAGCTATGATAAACTAGAAGTTTATCCCAATTTAAATAGGATTTGAGCTAAAATTTTTAATAAGATGCACATTGCAAGATGAAGTTTTTATGAGTTATTGATTTCTGTAAAGAAAATAAGCTTTTTTTCCCACATGCATAATAACCCATTAGACATACTTTTAGCATTTACAATAATCCAATCCAAATCATCACTCCCCATGTTGCAGCTGATGCTATAAATTTCTACCGTTTGTCCATTCCTGTTTTCACCTGCTACTACTAAAATTCCTCTCGATCATCTTGGTTTTGCTGCTCGCTTTTGGAAACCACTCCTGCTCAATCCCCTCATATTTATGGATTATTACCCTCCTCCAAAGAGCCTCTTTCTCGTATCCATACCTCCACCACCATTTTGCAAGAAATACGTCATTTTTTCTGGTCAAATGAATTATTCTCAAGCCTCCCTTACTTAGGCCTACTGTGACTTTCTCCCAAGCGAGACATAACAGGGCCTTCTTCTCCCCTCCCGCATGCACAATAACCCACCAGGCATACCTTCTACCACTTTGACTGCTCTTAAAACTGATTATTATCGACAAACACTTTTGGCTATGATCTATCTTTCATCCGTTACTTTCAACCATTGTTTGCCACCCAATGTTACACTTTCACTCATCGTTGTCGATCACCGTCAAGGAATAAGACTATAGGCACACTAATGTAAATATATCACCATTACATTCAACGGCCACTTTTATCCGTCGAACATTATTTTTACATGTCATCTCTATTCTCCAGTTGATTTCCAACCCCATTTTCCCTACTAGGGAGTTGACACCTCCACCCACAACCTCTTTCTAATGATTGCCACCTCTACTTGTTTTGATATTCCCATCGCAATTTGTTTCAATATGTATAATTTTATCTCATTTGCTAGGAACAAGAAGTAGGGATTCCCATAATGAGGTAAAATAAACATGTAGATTGAGACTAACAAAGAAGTAGTTCCGGACTCAAGCCACCAAAAAAAATATGTTAGTGTGTTAAATTTGTTTTCTATTTAATTTATTTTTTTTGATAATAAAAGAGAATTTATCTTTAATTTATAAATAAAAATTAAAAAACGGTAAAGATTAACCAAAGGGGCCGTTAATGATGACTGAAAAAGATAATTGATCCCGGGTAAATTTGTATATTTTTATTTATTTTCATCTTTTTTATTTTTTTGGATCAATTCTTTTATTATTTTAAATCGTTTCCATGAGGGAAACTGAAAAAGTACATGCACTCGGAAAAAATAGATTAAATAAACAAAATAGTCTCGTTGTCTTACAAAACTCAGTAATACTATGTACACAGACAATCATACAGATTAACCACATAAATTGAATTTTGACAATTTGTTAGCATTAGAATTTACAACACTTATTAATTTCAATATAAATAGATGGCCAGGATCAAATTTTTATAGTTTTTATAATTATCTTTGTACAAAGTTTTTTTATACAATTTTTTTTGCACGACTCATGAAAAGATATTTTCCAGCCGTACGAAAAGAACGGATAACCCTATATTTGGACTAGCTTTTTTTTAGTAGTTTTTAGGTTTTTTAGTTTTTTTATAAAAAAGTAAATATCAAATCATGTAGAAAAAGTAAAAAAAATGTAAAAAAAAAGCCTAGGTAGCTCAAACCAGTTGACTTTTTTTTGACTTTTAAGCCAAAATGCTTGAAAAAAAAGTTAGCCCAAATGAAGGCTAAGTTTAGCTGCACACTAAATGTGCACTAAAAAATACTATTGATGAAAAAAATAACTTGACAATTTTTAAAAATGTATTGAAAAGTGTATAAAATAATATTTTTTAGTAAGAGTTTTAGTGTTAGTAGTATTACTGAAAAGAAACATCGCTTGATGTCATGTTTTTATGTGTTATTCACCAACAATTTCTCAATTATGAAACTGTTAATTTTCTATTTGAATTCTTTTAGGCTTCAATTGAAAAGTAATTTCTTAATTTTGTAACTATTAGTTTTAATTTTTTTAATATCTTAAAATCGAAAATAGTAGCAAACATAATACAAAATTGGCAAAAGTTTTTCAAAATTTCATTTGAAAATGAGTATTATTGGATAGATACGAGTGAATTCTAAATAATACTAGTTTTCTATACAATAAAAATATATGTCAAAATTTATAATATTTTAAAATTTAAAAGAAATGGTAATTATATTTTCATAAATAAAATGTTTTAAAGATTTTGTGGCGTGTCCTGAAATTACAATTTTTGCCCACTTTTGATTCCCATAGAGTGCTCATGAAATCCCTTCAAATCAATTGTAGTGTTTTTCGGCAATTGTGGTTTTATTTGAGTTCTAGTGTGAATTTAATATTTGACTATTATTACAATTGATATTTGGTTTATTGTCTTTTAACTCTACTCTAGTCTATGTTTGGATTAGTTTTTTTTAGTAATTTTTTGATTTTTTGACTTTTTTTGTAAAAAAGTAGGTGTCAAATCATATAGAAAAAGTAAAAAAATAGATAAAAACCTAATAAGCCAAATCAGTTGATTTTTTTGTGGCTTTTAAGCCAAAAATCCTAAAAAATAAGTTAGCCCAAACACAGGCTACGTCATTATTAAAATTCTCCCAACGAATTTTTTACTATTTAAAACAAAAGGACAAATTTAAAGTCAAATTACCAAACAAGCCCTATAGTTTTAAATATTATTAATTCGATAAATGAACTGATGCATTATTGTAGGAATTGCATGTATATCTTTTCAATTAGGCTTGTCCCCGGCTTAAACAGTGATTTTGATTATGCTGTCGGACCTATGGACGGGATATGGGGCCCAAAGCTGTGCTTTGATATGGGCCTCTACATTTTTACAATTTTAAATTATAAAATAATTAATTTTTTAAAAAATAGATAGAAGAAAAAAAAGGATATACCCATCCTTATAATGAGTTCACATTATTCATTGGGATTTTAATTTTTTATTCATTGGAATTTTAATTTTTTTAACACAATAACTTAATTAAAGAACAACAATTAATTATATGAAAAATTAGTAAACAGTCCAATTTATAAGCCGTTTACTGTTTTTCATCTAGCATAAAAAAATTTTAACGAGTAAGATCCATCCGCATAAAAGTTTTAACGCGCAAAGTACTTTTGAGACAAAAATATCTTAGAACAGATAAATTTATCTGTGTCTTTTTAAAATATATATGAAGAACACAGATAAATTTATCTGTCTTTTATTGAAAGTACATATAAATAATACAGATAAATTCATCTGTCTTATTGAAAGCACGTATAAAGAATACAGATAAATTTATCTGTACATTTTCAAAATATGTATAAGACACAGATAAATTTATCTATCTTTTATTGAAAGTACGCATAAAGAACACAGATAAATTTATCTGTGCCTTTTCAAAACATGTATAAAAAACACAAATAAATTTATCTATTTATATTATTTGTGTTTATATGCCTAACAGATAAATTTATCTGTTTGGAGGGTATTTTCGGGAGAAATCACGCAATTGGACTTTACAGGTTAAAATTTTTGTTGATGGACCTTGTGCGTTAAAATTTATTTTTTTAGACCTTTGGCTGAAAGCCCTATAATTATAATGAGTCATTTATTGCTCGTTTTTGCATTCACTCTATTGTATTTGTCGCAAATCTTATTAGTTTATGTACGAAGCGAAGTCACTTTCGGCCTTAAACTCTAATCAAAGCTACCCTCGTCTCTATCTCTAAGGGGGTTTACGGACTGAAGTGCTTACTCCCCTTTAGAAAAATGTGCGAGCCATGAGCTTACTTCAAGGTTTTATAACGGTAGTTGCAACATATTCCGCTAGCTTATTTCAAACAAGTAATTCATCGGTTTTAGATGTGCACAATTTAACGACCAAATTATAGTAATGCTGAAACTTAAATATTTTATTATAAGATTTTAATAATCAAGCGATGACAACTTCAAATGAACAATTGAAAATTACAATGTAACAATTATTTTACGGTAGTAATTCAAGTATTAAAATTTTAGGACATTATTTTTAGTATTTTTTTAGAAAGCCCAAAGAAATGGCTAAAGGGGCTTATACGCAGGCCGGCCCTACCTATGGAATTGATTACGAGTTGCACTATAATTATTATGACAATTTATTTTATAATTTTTAGTATGTAAATAATTATTTAAAATTTTGAATTATTGAATATTATTAAGTGTTTGAGTAAAACTATATTTGGTTTAAAAAATAAATAGTGTTACTATATGCCGTTTAATTTTGAAAAATATAAATAATTTATTCAACTATTTAAATATTTTATACAAATGATTTAGCCACCGGTGATAGTAAATTGAACAATTTCAATCATATTGAAATAATACATGATAATTTTACGAATTCGAACGGAACGGTTCAATCGGCACAATAAAATTAAGACAAGCCTAATTCAATTATTTCTAATGATTGAATTTCCCTAAAGTTTAGATTTTGACTTTTGTAGTGATATTGAATCATTATTGACCCTCTCATGCCCATTTGAATAATTTGAACCATTTTATCTTATAAACCTCATTAAGAAGACTATTAATACAAATAAATAAGTCAAGCATATATTAATCGAGCAAGAAACCTCCTAAGTAGTTTAGCTCATCAGGCTGAACTACTTATGACCTTGTTAATTTGATTTGATATGTATTAAATGTGATATTATAGCAGATGAAATGACATGAGGATGATTACCCATCCATCAGTCCGTGAATTGGGTTGTTTTGTAATTTAGGGAGATAGGAGGTAAAAGTCAAATCCAATCAGAATACGAAAACCAATGCGAGCAATTTGTAAATACAAGTTTGAGAATTAATGAAAGGTATGTTACTAGTGACTTGTCAAGATTTTGATGATATTTGAAAATACTACTGCTAGTAGCTTATAAATTGTAGGTTGTAACAGAAGTTGTGAATGTTTGGTATAGCTTGTAATTTGTAGTAGAAGTTGTGAGTGTTTGGAATAGATTGTAACTTATAACTCAAAGTAATAACAAAAACCTAAAAGCAGAAGCTAGAAGTATTCCTAAACACCTTCTTTATCTTTTTATAAACCATAAGCTCTCACCAAACACCTGCAAATGACTTAATCATCAGAGTGTTTTTCCAACCAATGTGGCCAAGTAGCACTAATAGTATTTGTCTCTTTATTCAGGACAAGTACAAGTACAGCGATTTCCGAGAGCATAACCACGAAGCCATATTCTTTTCTCTTTTCTCTATGTTCTTACAATTTGCGCCATCTGTGGAAAAGAATTTGGTTTCTTCTGATTTGATTGGAATACTAATATCAAAAAGCAACATTCGTAGATCCCCACCGAAAAGAGGTAACCTAATCATCAGAAAGTTATTTTTGGCTAGTACAACTGGGATAGCACTGAACGTGATTTTCTCTTTATTCAGGACTAGTACAAGTTCGACAGTTCCCGGGCATATTCACAAAGCCATATTGTTTCTTGCACAAACCAATTTGAATATATCAAAATTAAATCACCAACAGATATTACGATGACAAACAAGGAAAAGACAGTGTTAACTCTAGTATTATTAGAGGTGTATACGGTTCGATTTGTACTAATTTTGAATAAAATTAGGAACCAAATCGATCCCTATGGTTCCAGTAATTTTAGGATCAAACCAAACTATGTAATTTGTGGAATCAAATCAAACTAAACCTATTATTGACGGTTAGGTATTGGTTCAAAACCACGATTCCACTAATATACAATGCTAAAAAAAAAACAATAGAGCTACATTAAAAAAAATAGTAGAGCTCCATAAATGTAAACCATAATAGTAGAGTAGTAGCAAAATAAAAATAGTAGTATAAGTTTAGTAGCTAATATTCAGCAACAAATAGTAGCTAATGTCAACAGCATAAAATTTTCAACAACTCATGTTTTCAGTAACTCATGTTTTCAACATAAAAAAACACTAAAACAACTCATGTTCAGCCAAAAAAAACATCAACTAATGTCAATAGCATAAAAAATAGCACATTTCAACAATTCATGTTTTCAGGAGCTCATGTTTTAGCATAAAAAAATCTCATTTCAGCATCCAAAAAAAACAGCACGACTGAAATTGAAAGCCCTTACTGTTACTTAAGTGATATTTAATTATTTATATTATATG
>JAULJZ010215205.1:0-18270 GCA_032270985.1 Heliamphora pulchella | reverse complement strand
TATTGATTTGTATATATTTAATATTCGTTGTTTTGATTCATTAGAGGGTGCGATCTTATATAGGTCTATATTCCCGGGGAGTTAGATAACAGTATTATTTATATGGTAAATATTAATTATTAACGGAATTCACGTCTCGAAAGATCGGGTTTGACGATATCCCCTTAAGGATGCTTATACGTTTTGACCGGGCTAAATCCTGCAGGTGGATTTAATTATCCGGCAGTTAAATAAGTTAAGCGGAAGGGTTTAAAGAATATCAAAATGCCGATTAAATTAAATTGTCAGTAATTAAATTTAATTAGCGGGTATCAAAAATCTTAACATGGGGAGAAATGGTTAGGATTTAATAACAGGAGCTAATGCAATAAGGTCTTGAGATTATGGGTCAGAGTGTAATTATAGTTCTTTAGTGGTGTGAATTATAATTCAGTATTTTATGAAAATTACAAAAATCGCTACTAGTTTTCCATAATTGCAGATACCGCTATGCGTCTTTCTTTAATTACAGAAACCGCTGGTAGGTGTTTGTGTTCCACTAAAAGTCTTACTCATAATTACTCCCCAGGTCCCTCCTGTAGCCCTATATATACCTGGGTAGGCTGAACCTGTTTGAGATTGATACATTATATATCATATAGATGATATCTCATTATTATTATGATATTATTTTTGTCTTTTGAGACTTAAATATATTGGGGTTCTGTCGGTATGAGTTCTCGGAGGATCGTAGCCCATATTATATTCGAGGATCGCATACGGGAATACGGTAGAAGATATGACCGGAGGTTCAACTCGGAATCAAATCGTAGTTGAAGATTAGATCGACAAGAGATATTCTTCTAAATTAACTTTGGTTGCACCAGTTTATCTTTGATCGTTCGACATCAAAATTTTTATCTAGAGCCCGTTTCGGCGTTTGCCCATCCAGTTAATTTTTTACCGATTAATCGTTTTAAAAAATAATGATCTTGTCAATTTTGCCTCCAACACCAATTACCCTCTGCGGGAGCTAATCTTCAGTAGGGATTAGGAGTTTTTTAGTAGGCATCATTAAAAGGTTCAGTAGGCATCATTAAAAGGTTCAGAACTCGTTCAAAATACATAACGATTATAGTCCTCCAGAGAGTTTAACAAAAACTACAATATGCCTGTGCAAACTGAACAAAAGAACAAGAAGGAAGAAAATTCAAATTCTTCAAACGACGTTGTTGGGATCGACTGGCTCCTACCACTCACCCTGTTCCTTGAATCCTTCTCCTTTTACGGGTGCAACCTCCTCAAAAAGTTCTTCTTCTTCACCTGTGGCACGAATACCATGAGCCAAAATCCAAAAGAAATTCCTTAAGCCTTCTAACAAACTCATAACAAAATATTTTACAAAGCATATCGTATAATAACCAATACAATTTAAGGAAATTACCTGAAAAAATACAATTTAAGGCCAAGGAGACAGACAAATTTGACATTTACGATTGGGTAAGCATATCCAAAAATAATTGTGCAAGTACGTAATGCAAATGAATACGATGCAAATGCCCAACCCGACATACATCCAAAACCATAACATGAATTCTACGCCAAGAATTGAAAAGTAGATTTTATGGGAATTTGATTACCAAACATATCATCGCCTCGTTGCGAAAGATAAACGCTCGCCTTGGTTTCATGTCTCGACTGTTTTGCTCAATGGCAACAGCATTGGGGCAGGCCAACCAAAAGTATCCATCCTTATTCGGGCCAGTCGTCCCACATTAAGGACTAGGATGCTCGTTTGGTGTCAACCCAAGGTCTAAATAAAAGGCTAGTGATGAACCCATGGTGCCTAACCCTTTTCATAATAAGCAATCTCCAAATTCATTTTTATAATTGGCAACCGGGGATGTCCTAGGTTCAAAATCACAGAAAGATTGATTTTCACATAACCCAACCCACAATGATAGGTACAAAACAGACTCCGATAAGCCAAGATGCAAGTATAGGAATGCTCATAATGTGCAATATGCTTCTCGTGTACAATTGAATATAGCATAGCATCTAAACATGGTAAATCACAAGGTAAAACTCACTAAAGCATAGAGTACAATATATGAAGCACATGCTATAATTTATGTGACATGGTTTCAACCTATTGACATGGTTTCTAATCATCAAATTATTATTTTCACACATCAATCATTCACATAATTCATTTAAAGTCCATATCTTCAAGTCCTACAATGTAACATGCCACTCATACACTTAGCCAAATTTGGGTAATTGTTCAAGCGTCAAATTTAAAATTACAACAGTGTTTTGAGGCACCTAGACATGGAGCTAATTTTTTATTTTTGGACACCAATTAGATAAAAATATTTTTTACAACTTTCATGTTTAACACTAAAGTCAGATCCTAGGGTAAAAAGGTCATTTATTTTAATTAAGAAAAAACCATTCAGCACTTTATGGAGAAAAGTGCAGAATTTGGGCCTCTGTTGGCCCCAATTTTGGGGTATCCATTCAAGGGCTATGGGTCTGATGTTTGGGAAAGTTTTGGTTTAAGGTGTCCCTTACAAGTTTTATGTTTTGTGTTAAGACTAGTTGTTTGGAACAAGTTGATGATTTTGGCCATTTTGTAAAATTGGTTCAATCAGCATAAAAAGGTTCAGCTGAATCAGTTTTCAACAGAGAAGGCATAATTCCTTTGGGGGACCATCCGAGGGTATTTTGGACTGATATTTTGTCAGTATCTAGTTTAATATGCTAACTACATTTTTCATGAAAATAATATATGGATTTGGCTATTAAAAACATACGTTTTTGGTCTTACAAAAACATGTGACAGAGAGTTCTGTCAGTCACTGGTTCACAATAGTGACTTTGGAAAGGGTTTTTGACATATCAAGATTTCATATTTTTGCCTTATTTTTAGTTGACAATAAGATAAACATGTTATATACAAGTTTTATATTTCGACTTAAGTTCGGTTCTCACTCTAACCTAAGATTTTTATGTTTGCAATCCAGAGTGGTCAAAATCTAACACTCTTTAGTAAAAATAGGGCATCTAGAGTTCTACCTAAAGAAATCATTTCAAACCAATTTGGTATGAAATATAACTTAAAAAGCTAGATCTGGACATAAAAATCACACTTAGATCATTTTTCTACAATTAGTTATGGTAATTTAAAGTTCGTGGCAGAAAGTTAATATGCCCAGAAAATAAGGCCATTTAAGGTTTCGGTAACTTCGCTCATGATATGTCTGAATTTAATGTAATTTCTTTGTATGCATGTAATGTATTTATACATACCAAAGTTCCAGAACCTATACAAGCCATTAAACTCAAAAATAATTACATGCAAACACATACAACACTAGATCTCATATGAACAGCCTCTAATCTATTCACACGATGCCTTTTTGGTGAGATCTTGGTTCTTATTCTTAGGGGTGTTTATAGAGATGGATTGGGGAGTATTTTATAAGAAAATGGTAGATGATCTCTTTATTTTTGGGTAATTAATTGTAACATAAAAGGAAAAAAATATAAATTTTCAAGGGGCATATTCCAGGTAATTACATGAGTAAACAGTAGGAAAGCCTCCTACAACACAGAAAATTCATCCTCCAGCCGAACCGACGGGGGGACCTAACAGAAAAACTATATTCCACGCACAACCTGCCTGGATAGGAAATACCAACATAAACAACAATGTAACAAAAGAACTGGTCATTCAACACAAAATAACAAAATCCTACTGAAACTCGGCTCCTCGAAAAGCTCCAAACCTCAGCTAAGAAAAGACCTACTCACCTAAGAAGATATGCCAAAGAACCTCTATAAAGCTGAGAGAATAACCAAACCTCCATGCTCAGGAGGTCAAAGGGGGGTTGTCCTCTAACTAATCAGGTAAACTGATGTAGTCTGAGCAAGCGAAAGAAAAGAAACCTCCACAGCTAAATAAAGGCGCTGACAAAAGAGCTCCCAAGGGTCAAACCACAGGCCCAAAGAACAGCCGAAAGGGAACCATCAAGGGTCTATGAGTAAAGTACCAGGGGTAGATGGGCCCCTAGCCAGCCAAAAGAAGCAACGACAGATCAGCCTCAGAAAACTCCAGCTCAAAACTGGCTAACACAAATTACCAACCTACCCTATGCACAGGGTCGCCAAACATAAGGGGTGGGAGACCCCTACAAGTCAGCAATAAGTAATGGGCAGCACATCCTCAGAGAATCCGGCTGAGAGAAACCTAGGCCATTCCAAAGGAAACTCAACTATCGGATCCAGACGAAGCAGGCCATCAGCTAGAACCTCACTTAAAGAACCACCAAGGCCCCACCATAGGTACCCAACTAGAAGCACAGACAGATCCTCATCTAACCCAAAGCAATTTCAGCTCCTCAATTAAGGCAACACACACCCCAACTGTAAAGAGGAAAAGATACGATACAAGAAAGCTCGAGAAATAAAGAATCCAAAAGAACTTCTGAGGGGAGGTACCAAGGAACCGTCTAAAGATACCTTAATCCAGATGTTCCCATCAGAACAAAACCCCAATTTTTTTGACAAAATTACATATAAGAACCGTTGCTGCCAAAGAACACATACCCACTGTTTTAACAAACCACTGGTTCTTGGGTCATCAGCCAAAGCTTCTACAGCAGGCTTTCACTTTAATAATTCAAAAGTAGGGCCCACCACTAATCTGGTTTTTCAATTTAATAAAACAACAGTACGTCCAATCACTAATTTGCACCAACAAACGGAGTTTTCCACGGCAGTCCACCGCTACGAGAACCTGTAAATAATCTCATGCCACGTGGATTCCACTTTCATGTTCCAATCAACAAGCTAACCACGTGGGCCCCACAATTAAGCCCACTATTTCACTGCTCCAATACCAACCGGTTAAAAAAAACGAGCTGGAACCCATTACTCTATCAACTTTAACAAAACCAGATGGTTTCCAACTCAGCTTTAGCTCATGGTTTCAACTTGTAATACAATGCTTGGCACAGCTAGTGTACCTCACACGTTGCTGAAGCAACTGTAGGACCCGCCATACAAATCCCAGCGCCTGAACACATTGAAACCCACAGAACCGGATTGCCAGCTTAGCTCTGCCATGCGGGACCCACTACCCACTATAATCAGGACAGCTGGGCTTTGCCAAGCGCGGCTTGCAAGCTGTTTGCACACTGCCCACAATTAAAGTGGGGTCCACCACAAACGGCTAACCAGAAACTATGGGTGCACTTTTGCCTAGGAAGTTGAAAACGTCACACAACCAAATAGACCCCAACTGAAAGCATAACGCGTTCAGGAAACACGGGTGTCCCACAACATCTTGTGTTCCCCATAAACTCAGCTATTAACGCTGCTAAAAGCAGCTCACTGCTCAATGCTCTGACATAGCAGGCACTATGATTACAGACTACAACCAGATTTCACGCGCAATCAAAGCGTGGAACCACGCATCATCTTCTCCAGTGGGATGAACTCTGTGGAACTTCAAGGTTTTGCAACTTCATCCATAACATGAAACGAACACAGCACCTTCTGTTGAAACACCCGAACCTGGGACCGAGACAGCTCAAATTGCCATGGATAAATCAGCACAACCTGAGCAATCGCTACCCATGCCGGATTTCTCAACTGAAAATAGTTATCGAAGAATAGCCAAGAAATCGTTTCCAACCGTATATTCAAGATGCCAGAGAAATTATAAGCATCTGGACCTAAAAGAACATAGAGGCCACAGAAACCAGATCTGGTTGCATTTTCAAACATTTGTACAAGAGATCTAACCTGATCAACTCCACCAGATTTGCGAACCCAGTGGTAATGCTGAACCCTCGGAGTCAACAAAACCACCATGGGAACCCGCTTACAGGCTTGACCAAGCAACTGAGAGTTTAACGAATCTGAATATAGTGCTATCACCACTTAGTTCGTCAAACCCATACTGTATCGAGCGTGTCAAGAACTGAACTAATCCATAAAACCAAAACTTGAAAAAACTAATCTACGAAGGAAGATCAGACATGACCATCAAAACATTCACCAGTACTGTAGATACACTCCACCATTGCCATGTGAGTGATCTAAAGATACCTACTAACATGAATTTGAGCAGCGTGTGCTTGATCCAGAACCACCATCGAAGGCCTTGGGGAGAGCTTTCTCTAGAGAGAGAAGCTCTCTCCTAATTTTTTTGACTCATCTTCTTGGTAGAAGGTCTTAGGAATTTACTTACTTGTTTAGTTGCTCTCAAGGTTAAAGAATGGCTAGGACTTGACTTTTAAAACTTTTCTAAGCCTCCTTGGACTAAAGTCAAGGGGGAGAGCTTCTCTCTACAGGGAGAGCTCTCCCCAAGGGCTTCCATGGTGAAACTGTTATAGTGCATACCGAATCCGGTGGAGTAAGATTACTTGGATGTTAGATATGGTGGTTTCAAGCTCGTGTTACTGGTTTTACTTGAAGTTGTTATCAGACATTTGATTCCTTCATCCCTCGTCTGAGAGCATTGAAGATTGGTGGTTCTGGTTCTTAGTTGTATTATGGTGTTTTAGTTAGGCCTTCGGTTTTCTGGTTAAACCTTTTGGATGAGCCATGGCTGTTACGTTATTTTGAAGATAATATCTGCTATTTTATTCGGTGGTTATTCTGATGGATACTGTGAGTTAGATCAGTTCGGATCAAGTTTTGGTCGACGAACCTTTTTTTGATTGAACTGCTACGGTTTTTAACAAGTGTTTCGCCATCTTCCCTAGCATTGCGAACTATTGTTTCAGCTTCACAGGCTCATGTTCTTCAATGGTTTCAAGGTATAGTAAGCATCGACATCTTATGTTGGCGAATCGGTGGCTATTGTTGCTGATTCATCAATGGAGATTTTGTTCAAATACTGTACCTGTGGGTTAAGTCTGGAACATGAGAGTTGAAGAATGAAGTTTTTCTTTATCCTGTAATGTTAGAGAAGAAGGGATTTCTTTTAAAGTGTGTACTGGTTTTGTTTACGGGTTCTTATAGAGTTTCATTGGCGACCCGATTGGCTTGTAATCTTTGAGTCATGTTGGCTTCATCGACAATGGGTACAAGCGCTTATCGGTTACAATCGTCCAAGTTTCTAATCTGTTCTTCATGGATATTCCTCACGTTCAGAACTAATTTTGAAGCTAGTTTGGATTTTTTCTGAGGTTGACGACGAAGGTGAGGCCCACGCTTTATGATGAGAGTGGGTGCTTCAGTTTGTTTAGGTAGTGGGAACGTGTGTCAGTGGGCTTCTGCAGGCTTATTGGTAAAACATGCAGTAATCTGGTGCCGCGGGTTTACTGTATGAGGGACCTACTATTCTTGCCCTCCGAAGCGCCTACTGATTTTCGGCTATAGGTGGGACCGTGCGTGGTTTTTTGAAGAAACCAGTGGTGGTTTTGTGGGTTTACTTTAGGAGTGTAGAGCTGTAGGCCTGGGAACTGCTCTTTGCTGCGACTGTGATGCATTGGGTAGTGTGTGGCTGATTGCAAGCTTATGGTTTTTTTGCATCATGGTATTTAAAAACGATGAGTTGGTTTGTTGTATATGGAGAACCGTGTGCTGAATATTGTTATGTGCGGTTTGGCATAATGATCTTCAAAAAACAAAAAGAGGGGTATGTAAAGTTAGTGGATGATGACATCATCTTTCACTTAGTTTAGTCTTGAGCTTGTGGAGTATAATCAGCAAGCGAATGGAGTATATCAAGAGTGAGTAGATGATGACATCATTGGATAATTATGATGACATCATTTTTCACTTAGCTTTAATCAAGTGAGCTAGTGCACATTGCTGTAAAATTGATAGTGGGCCCCGTGGATTAAAATATGTTTTGGTTTCAGCACTATGACTTTTAGTTTCATCCCACGGCTAAGCTTGTGGTGGAAATATTAAATGGGTGCAATGTGGGACTCGCAGCAATTACCCAAAATGTGGGACCCGTTGGTGGTTTTGGACTAGCTGGGTTAGTGCAATGGCATGAGGGTTCAGTTTGTTTCGATTCATTGAGGAATTGTTGCACTTAAGCTGGACCCCAGTTTCTTGGGAGAATTTGGCCCGAGCAATGGTCTTGAGTGTAGGCTAATGGGTCACCGAGAATGTTTATGTTGGGACCTGCCTACATTTGGTGTGGAACTTTGGGTGGTTCTTTGAGTAAGGTTGTAGCTGTTGGTCTGTTTCGTCTGGATCAGATGGTAGAATTTTTTTTTTGGGATGGCCTAGGATTTCTCTTTACTGGGTTCTCCGGGGATATTCTGTCTATAGCTTTGTTGACTTGTTGGGGTCTCCCACTGCTTTTGTAGTGACCCTGTGCGTAGGGGATGTTGGTCTTTGCTTTGGCAGGATTTAATTTGGAGTTTCTAGAGCTGATCTGTTTGTTGCTTCATCTCAGCTGGCTAGGGGCCCATCTATCTCTGGCACTTTACTCTTAGATCTCTAATGGTTCCCCTTAGGTTGTTCTTTTTTTATTTAAGGAACTCACTTTGGCAGGGACTTATTTCTTAACTTCAGCAGGGTGATCTGGACTCTATCCTTCCCTCCTTTGTGTTGAGGGGTGTGACTATATCTGCGAGTCTGAGTTTACCTTGGTTGGGTTTTGGGATTTGCTCTTCACCTTAGTCAGTCCTTTGGTGTCCGAGGGTTGGAGCCTTTCGAGGAGACAAGCTTCAGCAGGTTTGAAGTGCTTTTTAGGTCTTTTTGTTTATTTTAGATAGTCTGGTTGATATGAGGTCTCCTCCTACATATTAGTTGATGTAATTACCTGAGGTATGCCCCTTGTAAACATGTAATTATTATTTTTGTTATGTTACAATTAATTACCCAAAAAAAGCCTCATTTGACTCCTTCTTGATTCTCCTCCTTTCTTCTTCTTTCTTCTCTTGAAACACTTAGAGAATTTTTGGTTACTCTCCCTCTCTCTCTTGGCTGAACCACATGAAGGAGAATGGAGTGCTTGGGTCTTGGTTTTTATAGAAAAAGAGGTTAGTGGTTTTAGTGATGGTTGGAAGCCTTAATTTAATTTTTCTTAAATTCTATTGGGTGCATGGGAGGTGTGCTCTATTTGAGACATATATATATCAGATATGGCAGGTGGGAGTCCGGCTGGGGCTCTTATGGGAGCCTCAAAAGTTGATTTTGTATTAATTTATGGTTTAAATTGTGTTTTGGTACCATTTTGTGTAAGAAAATATATGAAATATTAATTTTGTGTACTTTTTTGGTGTCTTGTCCAACTAAAACCTATTATTTTAGTGTGTTTATAATTAATTTAGTCTTTTCATGAATTATCATAATTTTTATAGTAATTAATTAAATAAGTATAGGCTTTTAAGTCAATTTAAGTTAATTTGACAAAAATTGACTTTTTGAATTATTTATTGTGTAAAAATTTTAAATAATGATTTGTTTCCTTTTATTGACCTATATTATTATATTATTACGTATATTACTTGTATAAAAAGTCTTGGAGTGATAATAATACTTAATGTATACAACTTTGTTTCATTTTTAAGCTTAAAAAGGTAAAAAGTGACTTTTTATACACAATTCCCAAGGTGGCCAGCCATGCAAGGGTATTTTTGTCATTTTTATTGTTATTTTGTCTTCTATTTTTTAATTGTATATATATCTGATTTTGGATGTCTATGTGTCAAAATTTGGGTTTGTAAGACTTTTTGCTGTACTTGGGGCAAAATGGTTATTTTACCCTACTTATGAGAATTTTTAATTTTTAATATTATATTTTATGTTATTTACTTAATTTAGGCTATCCCGAGACTTCTCTGAGCATTTAAGCTTCTCTTATGAGGATTTGGCCTTTTTAGAGTTTTCTAGGTTAAATTTGGATTTCGGATTAATTAGGTTTTCTCTTATTCTTGCAGCAATCTAAGATCTCATTGGTTATCCGTTGCTAATACTAGGGTTTGAGCCGGATTGCTACACGGGTCATTTCCAACCGGATTGTTACAACTAGGGTCCGGACCAGGTTGTTACAATATTCTATACGTATAATGTTTCAACATGAGGTAATGGTGGGTTTTTTATTTTTTATTTTTTTGATGACGAAGAAACTACCTTAAGGCAAGACCCTTTTGACCCACTCCTAAAGCGTAAAATCTCTGGATACCTACAATCACCCGCCAACCACATGTACCGGTTATTCTAAGGTGCTTTCAACGGGAGTCAAACACAAGATGGAGAGTGTTCTTTAAACATTGATTAAAAGTGGTGAAGGTTTTAACACGTGGTCAAAATGGAGAGTTCTTTAAACACTGCTCTGGATTGCTCTGTGGGACCCAGCAGTTTACTAGTTGGTGGGAATATTATGTATGATTTGTATGGGTGGAAAATAACTTTGTAATTGGGTGGACCCCACTTTTTTTTTGGGTAGTTAAGTGAGGAAGAGGGGATGAAAACCCCAGGGTTCTAACCGTAGGGCAAGTGGGGCAAAGCAGCAGCTCTGGACCCCACTTTCCACTAGTGCAAGGTTGATGCGTGGCGTGGTCAATTCCGTGATGTGGCTTGGCTAATTATGTTTATTCGTGATTAATTGGTGATTAATCTGGTATTGTTATTCCTCAGTTTTTTTTTATTATTTGAGCTCTTATATGGTTGGGAGGGGCTCGATTCCTCATCTGTTTAGGCTACGTAGGTTAGGGTGCGGAGATGAGGCCGATGGTGGAGTGGCTTAGGTGCTGGCCTACTGTCTCCAAGCTGAGGTTTCCCTTGGGACTGTTCTATCTCATGCTCCTTAGTGCCATGGTTCGAGATCCAGCTTTTTTTAGCCTCCTGAGCTGCTGGGGTAGTGAGTTCTTCTTGGCCATATTATGTTTTTTTGATAAGATTTCTGAGGAGTCTTGAGGTGACCATTGATGATGTTACCTCATGACATTGGCTTAAGGAGCTAACTTTGGTATAGACTTATTTCTTAACTTTAGCGATGGTGACTTTGTCTCTATTTTTTCCTCCCTTGAGTTGGGGAGTGTGACTACATCTAAGAGACTAACTTTACCTTGGTTGGGTGTTTGGAATTTGCTCTTCTCCTTTGTCGTTTCTTTGGTTCTGATTGGCTGACTTATGACTGCTACTTTTCGAGTTAGTTTTTGGTTTTTTAATTATATGATGCTTCCTATCCGTGCGGGTTGTGAGCGGACTTCTTGGGGTATGCCCCTTGTATTGATATAATTTTTTTTATATTACAATTAATTTTACCCAAAAAAAAGAACCTAAGCTCGAAAAACCATCAAGCCCATCTTCACACCCAAGCGAGTGAGGAATCAAACACCTCCCAAACAACATAAAAATATGATAACAAAGCCGTTGAGTACAATTGAATTAATCTCAAGTATTCGGGAAAATACAAAAACTCAAAAATCTTAAATACTTCGGGATAATCAGCTGGTCCCATTTACTCAGAATGCAATAACCATCGAATTAAGCCCAATACCTATCTAGCCACATTTCATGGTTTGAAGACAAAGCACTATGCACAATTCTCAATAATGAACTTGCCCAAAGATTGCATGGTAAAGTGAAAACCAGGTTGTTAACTCACGTATTCACAAAAACCATAACGCCAGGATAATATAATCTCTAGTTGGACGAAATGTAAACATGTAGGTGCGATTTACGGTGCGTTTGTAGGTGCAATTTACGGGTTGCACTTGCGATGGTTTCCGTGGTTATGAACTAGGGCTCCGGTTGGTATTCCAGTCAAAGTTCCATGGATACGGTCCCGTCCACGGGAATGGGCCCAATGTTCTTTGGAACTGGGGTCTTTGTTTTTTGGCGGGATCTTTAGCGGAAAAGCTTTACAATGCAATGTGGGGCCCACAGGATTGGGTTTAGTGGAATACAGTGCAGGTCTAGACTTTGGTACCAAAATCATGGGTTTATTGTGAGATGAATGCAATGTGGGACCCTCGGGTGGTGTTTTAAATTTTGAAATAGTGGTTTTATTTATACAGTTATGGTTAAAAAGCCTAGTATAAATTTGTCTGTCTTCGGGAAATTTAGATTAAGGTTTTACCTTGGATTATTAAGGCTTCATAGTTTTTTGGCCGTTTGGACAACTAGCTTCATGTCAGATGTTTGTTCTCTCTTATTCTTGTCTGCAATTTGGAGCCTGTGATCCTATCGAGGAGCCTATCTTCAGCAGGGATTAAGAGTTTTCAGTTCTGTTCGCCTAGGCTGTGTTTGGCTCATTTGATATTAGATTATGTTGGTTTCCTTTTGGTCCTCAAAGGTGTTTGTTATTAGATCTTCGTATTGTTTGGGAGGTTTTGATTCCTCACTCGCTAGGGGTCGAAGATGGGCTTAATGGTTTTCCGAGCTTAGGTTCTCCTATGTTGAGATCCAGCTTTCTTTGCATCCTGAGCTTGGGGGGTTTGGGTGCTTGCTTGGTGTTGTTGCAGATTGTTGAAAGGGCTTTTAAGGTGTGAGTATTTGGTGTGATGGTGTGAATCGAGCTGGTTAGGTTTTGTTTGTTTTGAGATGCGTCCTATCCGTGCGGGTTATGCATGGACTATGTTTCTTTTTGGCTAGTTTCCCCTGCTATTAAGCGGGGGTTGAGTCTTATTTGTTGTTAGGTTTTGTGTGTTATTTTGGGTTAACTTGGTTTTAGGAGGTTTCCTCCTTTATGGTATTTATGTAATTACCTGGGGTATGCCCCTTGTAAACATGTAATTTTTTTTTATTTTATGTTACAATTAATTACCCAAAAAAAAAATATTAAGGTAAAGATTTTAGGTTGTTAAAATTATATGTGATAAGTTATTAGTACAGACATTCTATAGAGTTTCTACGCTACAAAACTCATAATCTCCCATTTTCCAAGGCCTGAAGGTTCACTAAACTTAGGCTATGATACCAAATGTGACACCCCGTCTCACGGGCACGTTGGGACATACATAACTATAGTTAATGGAGATATTTTAGTTATGCATTCATAATTACATATGATAAATACTGCAACATTAAATGCTCAGAACTTGTTAAAAATACTTAATGATTACAGTCATCCAGAAAGTTTAACAAAAATTTACAGAATGTTCGCGGAGACTTAACAAAAGAGCAAAAATAGAAAATTCTATGTCTTCAAGCGGCATTATTGGGGTCGACTAGCTCCTGCCACTCACCCCGTTCCTTGAAATGCTCTTCTTCTTCTACGAGCATACATTCCTCAAAATGCTCTTCTTCTTCACCTGTGGCACGAATGCTATGAGCCGAAGCTTAGAAACAAATTTTTAAAACCGTCTAACAAACTCACAACAAAATATCCTACAATACATATCGTATAATACACAGTACAATTTAAGGCCAAAGAGACAGACAATTTAACGTTTTTAACAGGGTAAGCATAAATAAGAACAATTGTGCAAGTGCGTGAAGCAAATTAATGCAATGGAGTTTGCCAACCCGACATACACCTAGAACAATATCATGAATTTCACGCCAGGAATTACATAGTAGACTTGATGGGAATTTGATCACCGAACCTATCCTCGCCTCATTACGAAAGGTAAACGCTCACCTTGGCTACATGTCTCAGCCGTTTTACTCAATGGTAACAGCATGGAGGCGGGCCAACCAGTTTTATCCATCCTTATCCGGGCCAATCGATCCCACATTAAGGACCAGGATGCTCGTTAGGTGTCAACCCAACTTTAATTAAAAGGCTAGTGATGAACCTATGGTGCCTAACCCCTTTTTATAATAAGTAATCTCTAAATTCATTTTTAAAATTGGCAACCTGGGTTGCCCTCGATTCAAAACCACAGAGAGAACGATTTTCATATAACCCAACCAACAATGATATGTACTAAAAGGACTCCGATAAACCAAGATGCAAATGTAGGGATGCTCATGAGCAATATGTTTCTCGTGTACAAATAATTATAGCATAACATCATAGTATAGCACAAGGTACAACTCACTAAAGCATAGAGTATAAATATATAAATATACAAAGCATGATCTACAATTCATGTGATAGGGGTCTAACCTATCGGCATGGTTTCTAATCTTCAAATTGTTAATTTCATACACCAATTACTCACATGAATCATTTAAAGTCTATATATTCAAGTTTCATAAAGTAACATGCTGCTCATACACTTAGCCAAATTTAAGCAAATGTTTAATTGTCAAATTTAAAGTTACAACAATATTTTTAGGTACCTAAGCGTGGATTTTATTTTTAATTTTTGAACACCAATTAGATAAAAGTATTTTCTACAACTTTCATGTTTAACACTAAGGTCAGATCCTAGGGAAAAAGGGTCATTTATTTTAATTAAGTGAAAACCATTCAGCACTTTATGGAGAAAAGTGCAGAATTTAGGCCTCTGTTGGCCAAGATTTTGGGGTATCAATTCACGGGCTATGGATTTGATTTTTGTGGAGGGTTTAGTTTAAGGTATTTCCTACAAGTTTCATGTTTTGCACTAGGGCTAGTTGTTTGGAACACGTGGGTGATTTTGGCCAATTTATAACGAGAGTTCAGTCAGCCTAAAAGGGTCTGCAGAGTAGGTTTTCAACAAAGAATGCTCAACACCTTTGGGGGTCAATCCGAGGGTATTTTGAGCTGTTTTTTGCTAAGTATCTAGTTTAATATATTAGCTACATTTTTTCCTGTTTACCACTTTTGAATTTGGCTATTAAAAACTTAGGTTTTTGGTCTCACAGAAATGTGTGACAGAGAGCTCTGTCAGTCACTAAAACACAACAATAACTTTTGGAAGGACTTTGACCTATCAAAACTTCATAGTTGTTGGTCAGTTTTGGTGGACAGCGAGGTAAATGTGTTATCTATAAGTTTTATGTTTTGCCCAAACTCGGTTCTCATTCTAACTTAGAATTTTTAGGTCTGTAACTCAGAGTTATCAAAATCTATCACTCTTTAGTAAAAATAGTATATCTTGAGTTCTACCTAACGAAATCACTTCAAACCAATTTTGTATGAAAGAGAACTTAAAAAACTAGGTCTGGACATAAACATCACATTTAGATCATTTTTTCACAATTTGCTATGGTATTTTAAAATTCGTGGCAGAATGTTAGTATGTCCAGAAAATCAGGTTATTTAGGATTTTGATAAGTTAGCTCATGTTGTGTTAATTTCTAATGTATTTTCTTTGCATTCATGTCATATACTCATACAAATCAAAGTTCCAGAACCTTTTTAAGCTATAAAACACAAAAATACTCACATACAAGTACATACAACACTTAATCATACATGAACAGTCCATTTTCTACTCCTATGACGCCTTTCTAAGTGAATCGTTGTTTATTATTCTCAGAGTTGATTATAGAGATGGATTAAGGGCTATTTTATGCGAGAATGACATAAGGTTTTAGATAATTTACTTACTTGTGTTGATGCTCTAACAGTTGAAGAAGGGTGAGACTTTTCTTTGTTGCTCCTTCCATGAACCTTCCTAGCTCCTCCTTCCTTCTCCCTTCCTTCTCCTCTCCTTCTTCTCTTGAGAACACTTAAGAATATTTTTGGTGGCCCTCCCTCACTTCTCACAGCCGAAAATGCATAGAGGAGAGGGGTGTTTGGTGTGTTTTTACAACGAAAAATATAATGGAGATATAATAATTACATATAGCTTTAATTTAAATTTTTCTTAATTCCAATTGGTTGCATGTGAGCTGGGATTTATTTGAGACTTACAAAATCAGATTTTTGACAGCTAGGGTTTTGGCTAGGGCAGGTTTGGGGAAGAGAAATCTGATATTGCATTAATTTTAGAGTTTAAATTGTATTTTAGTACCATATTGTGCAAGAAAATGCATAAAATATTAATGCAATATTGACTTTAGTACCATATTTAAACTCTAAAATTATTATTTATTGTGTAGAGATTTAAATAATAATTTATTTGCTTTAGTTGAGCTATATTATTATATTATTATGTATATTTTTTTTGGGGTGATTGTATTATTATGTATATTACTTGTATAAATACTATTAGGTCATAATAATGCTTAATTTATACAATTTTTTGGAAGTGGTGGCCTGCTTAGTGGCAAAGCTGCCAGCAATGTCCCACTGCCCCAGGGTTCGACCCCTGGGGTATTCCATACCCCCTTCCCACTTAACCTACCCAAAAAAAATACAATCTTTTCTCATTTTTAAGTTTAAAAAGGAAAAAAGTAACTTTTGTGCACAATTTCCTAGGTAGCCGGTCATACAAAGGTATTTTTGTTATTTTTGTTGTTATTTTATCTTTTATTATTTAATTATATGTAAATATCTAATTTTGGGTGTCCATGTATCAAAATTTAAAATTTTAAGACTTTTTGCTGTACTAGGGGCAAAAAGGTCATTTTACCCTAATTATGAGAATTTTAGATTTTAGATTTTATATTTTATGTTATTTACTTAATTTAGGCTGTTCCGAGACTTCTCTAAGTATTAGAGTTTTGCCTCTGAGTATTTGATCTCTGTTTTGGATAATTGAGTATGATTTTCAGGTCGAATTAGGGTTTCGGGTTGAATTAGGGTTTCTATTCTTTTAACAACGTAAGATCTTATCAACTAACCATCGCTAAAGCTAGGGTTTGGGTTGAATTGCTAACACGGGTTGTTACAATCTGGGTGGTTACTGCTAGGGTCCAGACTGGGGTGTTTCAATCTCAAGCGAAGAAGGTTCCGAAAAGGAAACCCAAATCGAAGATCAATAAGTTGAAGGGAAGGCCATATGTACATCGAAGAACCAGAGAAACTGATATGACATTATGTCCAAATTACAAAATAATTGTAACGACTTGGTTCGAACTCTAGTTGTAACAACCCGATTGATAATGATCCGTGTAAAGACCGAGCCCAAATCGTAAGTATCAGTGACGGATAGCTCACGAGGCCCTAGAGCACAGAAGTGGTTCGAAATCCTAACTCGACTTCAAAACATCAAAGTTCGATCCAGAAACACAAATGATAAAAAGTTCAAGCAACAAAATCTTAAGACCCGGAGAATCTCCCAACATTCTAAATTAAGTAATTATCATGAAATAATGAATTAAAAATAAAAAATCCTCATAAGTAAGATAAAATGACCATTT
Source organism: Heliamphora pulchella (assembly GCA_032270985.1). Classification (NCBI taxonomy): domain Eukaryota; kingdom Viridiplantae; phylum Streptophyta; class Magnoliopsida; order Ericales; family Sarraceniaceae; genus Heliamphora; species Heliamphora pulchella. The sequence goes on along the minus strand of JAULJZ010215205.1, from coordinate 1,185 downwards.
TGCCCATAGTACAACAAAAAGTCTTAAAAATTTAAATTTTAACACATGGACACCCTAAATCAATGATTTAAGTACAATTAAGAAAAAAAAGATAAAATAACATCAAAAATAATAAAAATACCCCTTAGTGGCCGATCACCTTGAGAGTTGTGCAACAAGTAGCTTTTTGCTTTTCTTTAAGCTTAAAAAGATGAGAAAGGTGTCTAATAAAGTATTTTGATAATCCAACACTTGCTAAACAAGTAATATATATAATAATATGGTATTATAGGTTAACAAAAGTAAACAAATTATTATTGAAGTTTATACACAATAAAATAAGTCAAAAAGCCTTATATTGTTAAAATAACTTAATTTAACTTAAAAGATTATATATATTTAATTAATTGCTATGAAAATTATTATAATTCACGAAAATACTAAATTTATCATAAACATACTAAAATAATAGATTTCAGTAAGAATATACACCAAAAAGATACATAAAATTAACTTTTTTTTTGGAAAGTATTTTCTTGCATAAAAGGGCACGCAAACCATTGTAAAACCCCTTGACTGACTGAGATCAGATTTTTTTTGGGTAATTAAGAGATCAGATTTTTTGTTCGCCAAACTGACCCCCCAGCTGTATTTTTTTTTGGATAATTAATTGTAACATAAAAAAAATACAAATTTTCAAGGGGCATACCCTAGGTAATTACATGAGTAACCAGTAGAAAAACTTTCCACAACACAAAAAACCCAACCCTCCGCCAAACCGACGGGGGGACCTAACAAAAAACCCAAAATCCACGCACAACCCGCATGGATAGGAAATACCAACATAGACGACAATCTAGCAAAAAGAACTGGTCATCCAACACAACATAACAAAAACTTACTGAAGCTCAACTCCTCGAAAAGCTCCAAATCTCAGCCAAGAAATAACCTACTAACCTAAAGAAGATTTGCCAAAGAACCTCTATAAAGCTAAGAGAATAACCAAACCTCCATGCTCAGGAGGTCAAAGGGGCTTGTCCTCTAACTAGTCAGGTAAACTGACATAGCCTGAGCAAGCGAAGAAAAGAAACCTCTACAGTCAAATAAAGGCTCTGACAAAAGAGTCCCGAAGGATCAAACCACAGGTCCAAGGAACAGTCGAAAGGGAAACCATCAGAGGTCTATGAGTAAGGTACCAGGGGTAGA
>JAULJZ010215194.1:0-18272 GCA_032270985.1 Heliamphora pulchella | reverse complement strand
GGTGAGATGCTCGGCGAGCAGCCTACTGTGTGTTCAAAGAATAATTTTAGAGGGTGGATTTGGTATTGATTTAGAGACTTGAGCTTTTGGTTCAAGACTAAACTTGAGTACGAGGGGCAGACGTTGCACAGGTTAGAGGGGCCTGGTCTTAACAGCCAGCACCATTTGGCAAGCTTTGTTGCTTTGTGGCTGAGTCAATTCGTATAGGTTGGGCGACTGTCGAATGGCATCAATCCAAAGATATTTTCATTAGTTGGGATTTTGGTGAGCGGTTGTCTTGTGCCTTTGGCTCCTTTATTTCTTGGCACCCTCTATTGGCAGCTTGACTCGATCAAGGATTATATGGAGCACTCGCTTGGGTGATATGACATGCCTACTTTTTTATGCACCCCATTTCTCGAAATGTTCTTTTACGAGAGATATTCGAGACTGGCACCAAAGCTGGAGTTGTTTGTACCATCAGGCCCTTTAAAGTTTCGTTCAGCTAGATAGATGGACAAGCCCGGTGGTAGTAGTTTGGCAACTGTGATAAATCGAGAGTCAGATTTTATCTTTCAGCCCTATCTTTAGCTGATGGATGGGGTGATTCCGGGCATATGCGGCTGTGATACATATGGTACCGAAGATGTGGTGATTGCAAGAGAAAATGTGCAAGCTCTTTGTGTGTGGGGAGATAAGCATCTCTTGGTCGTCACCTTGTTGTCTATGGGTTGGCTTCCCGCCCTTACTAGTGATGGGGTTCTAATTGTGATGACCTATAACCCTGATAGGGTGGCCACACAGTTTGGGCTGAACCAAGAGGCACTTGCTTGTCATTTGCTACAACAGCATATGTAGCTTGCCTACAGACCGTATGTGGCTGCTAGTAGTGTGACAGCTGTCGTGGATAGGACACCTCTAGTTATTCCCATCGTGTTTGGGTTGTGGATGTACCAACACTAGACGGGTTTTGGACGAAGAATTTTGTGTATTTTTATAAGTATATGCAGGGTTTGACGTCTAGTATTCGACTAGAGCATGTTTATGACACAAATAGGGATCTTTTCCTTCAGAAGGAGAAGGATTGCTAGCCCATGGCGAGTGATCCTCGATCGACCTTTCGCAAGAAAGTGATTATACGTTATTGTCCTGATGATACTTGGGCGGAGGATCTTCTGGTATCTCATGATCCTATAGAGCATATTATGGCGATTATACAGTCACCGTTGGAGGATATTATTCTTTGCCCTTCGAGGAAGCGATGCATCGATGCCGCAAGGGATCGAATAAGGATTGGGTGGGTTGACTTTTAATCTATCTTTGATGATTTCGCTGCGAGTTTGTCATTAGATTTAATTTGAAGATCTTCTATTTCTTTGTGCATGGTGTTTCTTCGGATAATGTTGCATATGTTTTTGCTTCTTGTGCATCGGGACTCAACGATGTTTCTGCTACCCGACTATCGAGGCAAGCAACCGTCGAAGAGGAGGCCCGTTTTGAGGAGATCATGGACGTATCTATTATTGTAGATCTTTCACCTGCTATTGATGATCCCCTTTCGGTGCCTGGTAGAGGGCACCTAGTGTCACCCGAGTTTAACTCAGCCACTAGGTCACCGCCAATCAAGCCATCCATATCCAAGTCGGGCCAATGCCACGATGTGAACAACTCAGCCAAGAATGCGGTTGCGTTGAGTGACAAATACCATTGTCAAAGTCAAGTCAACGTTCAACTCTAAATCGTTTGGAAAAGCATTTTTATGATTTTTTTTATCGAAAAATTGAACAGTCCAATTTATAAGCCATTTACTATTTTTTATCCAGCATAAGATATTTTTATGAGGAAACGAGTAAAATTCATCCTCATAAAAATTTTAACACGCAAGATCTTTTTGGGACAGAAATATTCTAGAACAAATAAATTTATCTGTCTTTTCAAAATATGTATAAAAAACACATATATGTTTATCTATCTTTTATTAAAAGTACGTGTAAAAAATACAGATAAATTTACTTGTCTTATTGAAAGGACATATAAAGAATATAAATAAATTTATCTGTATTTTTTCAAAATATATACAAATAGCACAGATAAATTTATCTGTTTGCATTATCTGTGTTGATATGCAAACAGATAAATTTATTTATTAGGCATAAATCTGCAAACAGAAAAATTTATCTATTTGTAAGGTATTTTCGAAAAAAATCACGCAATTGGACATTGCGCGTTAAAATTTTTGTTGATAGATCTTGTGTATTAAAATTTATTTTTTTGGACCTTTGGCAGAAATCTCCATTTTTATTGTGTTCTTTTTTCGACTTTTTTGATTTTTTTAATTTATATTTTTTACTTTTTCAATTCGCCATGATAAAATATATTTAAAAATATAATCATTTTGACTAAAATTGAAGAAAAAATACTAAATACAAAAAGTAAATCCTACAAAAACTTTTAAGTGACTTTTTTCTGACTTATTTGATATTTTTTTAGCTTCTCATAAAAGAGATATTTTAAAAATAGCATTGTTTGGCCTAACACAATTTTTTTATACTAAAACCGAAAGAAAAATCATGTAATCAACAAGTAATTATTGGTTGTTTAGGAGCGCTATATAATATTGCTTACGTGGTGCTCGCATCTAATTATGTACGAAAAACACTCTCTCTGAAACTATGTGGGTTCATACATCTTTTGGAGTAATTATTCCATAATTTCGAAGCATTGTGTAGTATTGCTTTCGTGGTGTTTTCATTCAATAACGTAGTAAAAAATACTCCAAGTGTAACAATCAGTGTTTTAAATAGCAATTTTACGATACGTAGCGGTAACGGTCGCAGTGTAATGGTATCAGAAGTATCGAATGATACGTATCGGGAATCAGGTGTCGCGGACATGAATTTTTTAAAATCATTAGCATCAATTCTAAAATTTTATTAATTTTTAAAAATATATTTTTTAATTTAAATATTATCATATTTGAATCAATACCTTTAATCTAGATATGTATAAACGTATTATTACTCAATACAAATATATATATAATAAAAAAAACTACATATCCCAATAGATCAAAAAAATATAAGAAAGTGACTTATTAATCAATGCTAAATTAATTAATAATTTTTTTATTAATTGATAAATATGATTTATGAACCAAATTAATAAATTTAATTCAATATAAAACAAAAAATAACACAATTAAATACAACATTCAGAAAATGCAACATCAGTCTTTGTTTGAAAAATTAAAAACATAATTAAATAAAAACATAATTAAATAAAAACATAATTAAACACATAATTATTAATTTAATACAAATTCACTGCTTAGTTGGCTATTGGGATGTTGCCATGTTGCCCGTGCCTTTTCCGATTCCAAGCTGCCTATTCCAAGCTGTCAACAAAAACAAAAAGAGCCTCAGCAAGAAACAGACAGTTAGTCTCTGCTGCGTGAACGTGAAGCAGTGCCGAAGTCAAACTGGCATCACAACGACAAGATTCCCGGCGCAAACACAACAACGACCAGATCTGGATGATGCTCGTCGCCGTTGAACACAAGATGAAGCTTGTCGCTGTTGTCAGACACGGGATAAAATTGAACGAATCAGATCTGGATAAAGCTCAATCAGATCCGAAACGCAACATAAATAAAGCTTAGATGTTCAAGCAACCAAATCTGGGTTTAGAGCAAAAGTTTTAAGAAATCTAAATCAAATCTGAAGAAATATGCAAATTTCTAAGCTTTAGATTTGATTTAGATGAACCGGTCCCTTTTTAGATGAATCGGTCCGATTACCATATGAACCGGTAAAATATCCATTACAAACTGATTCGTATCGCGAACCAGACGAGTTTTGCGCAAAAATCATTCTCATTAATATGTCGATGTGTATCCGACTCACTCCTCCAAATTTCTACTGGCCCGGTTCACTACGAATCGATTGAGATTTAAATCTATGGTAACAATATGGGTCCACATTTATTGGATAGGTAAAAGATAAAGGTAACTCATTTAATGTGTATCGAATATTTTTATTTGTCAAAAATAACATGTATCATTGCTTATGTAGTATTTTAAAAGAATTTAATAATCTATTTATTTTTATTTATAACAAATATGACATAAACAATCTAGCGTGTTACTCCAATAGTAATTAACAATTTGGTAATTTTATTGTCCTCGAAAAAGAATTCAGAAAATTATCTTGAATTCAAAATGAAGAGGTCAAATTTAGTTGTGCGTTGTTTGAACCATACTGCAAACAAATCTAAACTACTGATTGTGAATTCTAGATAGATTTCTGAGAATATTTTTTGAATTTATAGTATTTGTGGTAATAATTTTTCATAGAAAACTGTTCTGTGCCCTCAAGCGCACTTTATAGGACTTTGGGCACATCCACGAAACACGTGTCCATCGTCTTCCCAAACTACAATTCTCTAACCATGGATGCACCAACTTCGAAGAACCAGCTCCATTTCGTGTTGGTCCCATTACTGGCTCAAGGCCACATGATCCCCATGATCGACATGGCTCGGCTCTTCGCCGCGCGCGGCGTGACGGTGAGCCTCGTCACCACCCCTCACAACGCCTCCCGTTTCTCATCCATCATTCGCCGAGCCAGAGACTCCGGGCTTCCGATTCAGCTCCTGGAAATCCCATTTCCTTCCCAAGAAATGGGACTCCCCCCCGGCTGCGAAAATCTCGACAGCGTTCCGTCGCGGCACCTGATCAAAAAATTCTACGCCGCCATGGATAAGCTTCAGCAGCCATTGGAGAAGTATCTGGAACAACAACAAAACCCTCCTCCGAGCTGCATAATCTCGGACAAGTGCCTCTTCTGGACCTCCAAGATAGCTCAGAAGTTCGGAATCCCGAGACTCGTCTTCCACGGGATGTGCTGCTTCTCGCTGTTAAGCTCTCACAACGTGAAGCTCCACAATGCCCACCGTCGTGTCAGCTCCGACTCGGAACCTTTCGTCGTGCCGGGAATGCCGAAAAGGGTTGAGATAACCAGGGCTCAGCTTCCGGGGGCTTTCATTTCTCTTCCGGACTTGGATGACATTCGGGATCAGATGCGAGAGGCCGAGTCGGTCGCGCATGGGGTTGTCGTCAATTCGTTCGCCGAACTGGAGGGCGGTTGCGCGGAGGCATACGCAAAGGCCATAAAGAAGAAGGTCTGGTGCGTCGGCCCGGTTTCTCTCTGCAACAAGGAGGTTTTGGACAAGTTCGAGAGAGGGAACAAGCCGTCAATCGATGAAAAGGTGTGCATAAGATGGCTAGACTCGATGAAACCCATGTCCGTCCTCTACGTTTGTCTCGACAGTCAGTGCCGCCTAGTTCCATTTCAGCTGATGGAGCTCAGGCTTGGATTAGAAGCGTCAAAACACCCTTTTATTTGGGTGATTAAAATAGGAGATCAAAGGGTTCCAGAGCTTGAGAAGTGGTTGGTGGAAGAGAATTTAGAGGAGAGGATCAAAGAGAGAGAGCTTTCAATCAAGGGCTAGGCTCCCCAGCTTCTCATCCTGTCCCACCCTACAATCAAAGGGTTCTTAACCCATTGTGGTTGGAACTCGACGTTAGAGGGGGTGTGCTCCGGCGTGCCGATGATGACCTGGCCGATGTTCGCAGAGCATGTAACGACCCAATTTTTAAGTCTCTTGATTGAGAATGTTAAATCAACTGAAACTAGATTTTAAATTAGGGTTAGATTAAGAGCAAGAATCTTGATGGATTAAGCCTAGAACCAGCTTTCTGAATTGAAAATCCTAAAGAAGAAAAGACATCTCTTAATCCTAGAACCTCATAAAAAAATAGAGAATTACAATTTGATCCAAGAAAAATAACAAAATTTTAAAAGTGACCCAAATTGAAGACGTATACAAATAACAAGGTTTTAAGTCCAAGAAATAGAAAAATTAAGTGCCAACTCAATAATTAAGAAGAAAAAATACACATAGGTTTAATATTTCATAATTTTAAATAATTGTACGTTTAACCCCAAATTTTTAGATAATTACACTTTTAGCCCAAAACACCCCACAATTGGTAAATCTATGTTATGCTACACACCTATTACAAAAATACCATAAAATTCTCCCATAATCACTTTAGAAGTCATCAACAATCTTAGTCCTAACAAATTACACGCAAGTCCCTCAATTCTCTCTATCTGCACGAAAGTCTCCGAGGTAATCATCATCCAATTCCTACAACAGACACTAACTCATGAATAAATATATAAAAGTATCTGATTTCAAATTACGAGAATTAGCGACGAAAACTCACAAAAATTAGGACTCCAAAATTTGGTTAGGACGGGAACAAAATCTCAAGATTCAAAGTAAAACCCTACAGAATATAGAATTCTCTAATACTGAATCCTAGAAATTGAAAATCATATACAATCATAAGTTAATCCAAGAAAATAGAAAAATTACGAAAAAAGACAAACTGAACCCAAGTGTAATTTTATACAATTTTTTAATCAAATAAAAACGAAACCCTAAGACACAAGATTTAAACCCAAAATTCTGGAGGACAATTGATATCAAAAATTTAAAATCCTAAAACCACATAAAATTATAGAATCACAATTCTACAACTTGATCTAAGAAAATCATGGATCGTAAAAAAGATTAGAAATAGGATCCAAATAAAATTACAAAACTCAATTCTTTTAATTAAGCCCAAATCATAGTATTAACGACGGTTAGCCGATGAGATCTTATGTCGCTAGAAGAATAAAAACCCTAACTCAATTCGAAACCCTAATTCGTTCCGAAAATCCTAAAAAAGATCAAATACTCAAAGGCAAAACCCTTACACTCAGAGAAAACTCCAAACATCCTAAATTAAGTAAATAACAAAAAATATAAAGTTAAAATCAAAAATTCTCATAATTAAGATAAAATGACCATTTTGTCCATAGTACAGCAAAAAGTCTTAAAACCCCTAATTTTGACAAATGGACATCCTAAATCAGATATTTAGATACAATTAAGCAGCAAAAGATAAAATAACAATAAAAATAACAAAAATGCCCTTGCATGGCTGGCCACATTGGGATTAGTGCACAAAAAGTCACTTTTTACCTTTTTAAACTCAAAAATGAAAAAAAATTGTATAAATTAAGTATTTTTATGACCCAATACATTTTATACAAGTAATATACATACTAATATAATATTATAGACCAAAAAATACAAACAAGTCCTTATTCAAGTTCTTACACACTTAAATAAGTTAAAAAGTCGCATCTAGTTAAAATAGCTTAAAGTAATTTAATTGCCTACATTTAAACAATTTATTGTTGTTAATATTTTTATAAACTACAATGATAATAATAACACTAAAATAATTTATTCTAGTAAGTTAGAAGACCAAAAAGATGCATCAAATCAATTTTAAAAATACTTTTCTTGAACAATATAGTGTCAAAACACCACCAAATAAGCAATTAAAACAAAATAAATCACTTTAAACCACCCAAACACACACCGGCCTAATTCCTTGTTACCATATTCTGAAAATAATTTCTTGAGAAGACCATGGCCACCCCATGCAACCAATCATGAACTAAAATTTACAAATTTTCTTACAATATTAATTATTAAGTCATCCACCCTTCTTCCCTATAAATAAAAGCTAAACGCCACCCTTCTCTTCTCCATGTATTCGGTTAGAGAGAGAGGAGAGATCAAAAAATATTCAAAGTGTTCTAGAGAATAAGGAGAAGAAAAAGAAGAAAGAAGAAGAAGAAGAAGAGAGGAGAAACAAGGTGGAAGGTCTTTGGAGACCAAACTTACATAAAGCCAAGTCCTATGATCATCTACCATTCCTTAGGCCCTCAAAACAAGTAAGTAAACTTTCAAAAACTCTCTGCAATTCTCTTACAAAATATCCATCAACCCATCCCTATAAATAACTTTAAGAATAAGAAAACAAAAATTTTTCAAAAAGGCATTGTAGGGCCAAAATAAGGACTGTTCATGTTTAAATGATTGTTGGACATGGTTGCATGTGGCTATTCTTGAGTTTAATGGCTTGTATAGGCTCTGAAGCTTTGATATATATGTGTACATTGCATGTATGCAAAGAAAATACACCAAGTCTAAACATATTTTAAGCTAAAACAATGAAACCCTAAATGGCCTAATTTTCTGTGTATTCCAACTTTCTGCCACGAATTTTAAACTACCATAACTAATTATAGAAAAATTATCTAAATGTGAATTTTATGTCCAGACCTATATTTTTAAGTTCTCTTTCATACAAAATTTGTTTGAAGTGATTTCGTTAGATAGAACTCTAGATACATCATTTTTACCAAAGAGTGTCAAATTCTAACCACTCTGTATTGAAGACATAAAAATCCTAGGTTAGAGTGAGAACCGAGTTTAGGTCAAAACATAAAACTTGTAGATAACATGTTTATCTTGTTTTCCACCAACAATGAGCCAAAAATATGAAGTCTGGATAGGTCAAAACCCTTCCCAAAGTCACTGTTATGAATCAGTGACTGACAGAGCTCTCTGTTACATTTGTTTGTAGGACCAAAACCTTATGTTTTTAATGTCCAAATCCAAAAATCATTTTCATGAGAAATATAACTAACATATTAAACTAGATACTGACCAAAAATCAGCCTAAAATACCATCGGATGGTCCCACAAAGCTCTTGAGCATTCTCTATTGAAAACCAATTCTGTTAAACCTTTTTATGCTGACTAAACCCATTTTATAAAATGACCAAAATCATCAATTTGTTCCAAACAAATAGCCTTAACATAAAACATGAAATTTGTAAGGAATACCTTAACCATAACATATAAAAAAAATCAGATCTAGGCCCCTTTATTTAATGCCTCAAAATTGAGGCTAACAGAGGCCCAAATTCTGTACTTTTCTCTGTAAAGTGTTGAATGATTTTCTCTTAATTGGTATAAATGACCCATTTGTCCTAAGATCTGACCTTAGTGTTAAACATAAAAGTTATAGAAAATATTTTTATCTAATTGGTGTCTAAAAATCAGAACTTAACTCCATGTCAAAGTACTCCAAAACATTGTTGAGGTTTTTAATTTGACATTTAAACATTTACCTAAATTTGGCTAAGTGTATAAGTGGCATGTCACATTGTGAAATTTGAATATATAGACTTTAAATGAATTATGTGTGTGATTGGTGTATGAAATTGACAATTTAATGAATAGAAATCATGCCAACAAGTTGAATCCAAGTCACATAAAATATAACTTGTGCTTCGTATACTTGAACACCATGCTCATAAGTTTATAATTCCATGCAAAGTATACACAAGTCATTTTAGCCCATGTCATAATCAATTTATATATGAGAATCGTAAATAGCTGTTACATATGTCATATCACGTCATCATTGGGTTGGGTTTTGCGAGGTTCACCATTTTGTTTTGAGGAAACAATGAAAATTGAACTTTAGGGTTGGTACCATAATTGATGGAATTAGAATATTGTGATATTGGCTAAATGCCCTAATTGTGATATTAATTATATACCTTGATTTGTTTTGAGATGGTTTTGTCCCAAGTGCTAAATGCACCTTATTGTTTATGATGTATATTTTTGGTGAAGGCGGTTCGGGTGGCGTAATAATAGGAATTAAATTTTACGATCCCATGTTTGACCTTGACCTGAGAATCGAGTGTCTGAGTGTTGACTTGTCCACGCCCTTCCCATTAGTGATGACCACGCTGAACACTTAGTCCCCTACGTAGTCATTCCACGGCTTAAAGAACACTTTTTGTCGGTCGATAGACTTGGTTAGCGTAATTGGGATCATGGGGTTTAGGATAGTTCACCTTGGTTTGGGAGAATCTAGGATAACTTAAGTTTAAATTAGGTTAAAAAATAAAATTAGTTGCATCGCATTCAGTTGCATCACGTACTTGCATAAATGTTCTTATACATACTTACCATGTCGTAAATGCCAAATTTGTTTATCTCCTTGACTATAAATTGTACTTGATGTTATATGATATGTGTTGTAAAACATTTTGTTGTAAGTTTGGTAAGAAGATTTAGGGAGTTTGCTTCTGAACTTTGGCTTATGGCATTCGTGCCATAGGTGAGGAGGAAGAGTTTTTTGAGGAAATCGACCCGAAAGAGAAGGAGGTTTTGAAGAACAAGGTGAGTGGCAGGAGCCAACCGACCCCAACAACGCTAGCGGAAGGATTTGAAGTTCATCTCTTTGCTCTTTTGTTCAATTTCCATGGGTGTATTGTAATTTTTGATTGAATCTTTTGTAAAACTATAATCGCTATGTATTTTTGAACGTTTCAAAACTCTTAATAATGTAATATTTATGATATCTAAATATGAATGAATTGTTAGAATATTTTTCTTATTTATACTTATGTATGTCTCGACGTGCCCGGAGAACGGAGTGTCACATAGCAGTTCTTTAACAAAAAGATGATTGTCGAGGTTCTGAGGATTGGGGTTCGGGTTGGGGTGGAGGTTCCGGTGAGGTGGGGCGAAGAAGAGAGAGTTGGAGTGTTGGTGAAGAAAGAGGAAGTGGAGAAGGCCGTGGAGAGACTAATGGATGGCGGAGAAGAAGGAGATGGAAGGAGGAGGAGAGCGCGAGAGCTTGGTGAAATGGCGAGGACGGCCATGGAAGTTGGAGGATCTGCTCAGAGTGACACGTCGCTGTTAATACAAGATGTAATTAATACAACAGCAATCTTACGTATCCAGAAACAAAATTTAAAAAAGCACATATAATGGGATTTAGATGATCAAGATTTATATTTAATAAAATAAAAATACATTAAATTTTGACCATTCAAATTATATTTTAAGTATTTTTTTAAATTTTATTTCTAGGTACATAACATTACTATTAATACAATAAGCTCGTCGGAAAAAAGGTTTAGGCCTTGAAAGCAGAAAAGAAATCTTCTCTTAGTTTTTTTTTTCTTTTTTCTTTTTTCTACTTTGTTTCATTGGTGGTGTTTAGCCTTGTTGAAACTAGTAGTTTATAAATTATAATTTATAATTTGTAATAAAAATTATGAGTATTTAATAAAAATTATAAATTGTAGTTCAAATAAAAGAAATTATAAATTATAGCAAGTTATGAGTGTTTAAAAAAATTTATAACTTATAATTAAAATTAATAATAAAAAATTAAAAACTATTAATAATGATTTTATCAAACATCCACATTGACGATTTTGGTGGGGTTATAATTCTTAATTGTTCAAGCAACGTCCTTCGGTAGAATTGTAGCTCGGCAAACCAATTAATTATATATAAGAAATGTATAAGGCTAATAGGAATCTCATCGCCTTGGACTAATTTCATTTAACAGTTTTATGGTGGTATATAAAATTATAAATAGAGCTCGTGGTTTTTTTTTTTTTTTTTTTGAAAATTTACAATCGTTAAATAACTAAAAAGTAATAGTAAAAACATGTGGCCAGTTGACATTGGCCGATTTGCCTCAAATGGCTAGTTTTTAATTGGAGACGGCGAAATGAACAATTCTCCTCAATATGCACATTTGTAAATTACAAGGAAGCAATCAAGAGGTCAAAGGTAAAATTGGCCTAGATTTGAAACTCTGGTCTTGAGAAAATAAAAAATGATAAGAAAAAATTTATGTACTTAAAAAAAAAATTTAAAATTTTATTTCGAAAATAATCTGTAGGGTGTAAATTCATATTTAATAAAATACGGAACACACTTCATGTCCATCTTAACCACCAATTTTAAATTCTGAATAATTTTTTGAGTATTTTTTTTTGTACATAGCATATCGGAAAAAAAAAAAAGAAGAGGAGAGAGAGAAAGAATGAAGATAAACTTAATTCATGTATAGCTTCAGCATTTACATATTCGATTACTTACAAAAGGAAAGGGAAGTAAGAGAAGAAGAACTCATAATGTGGGACTGTGCATTTACACAATAGTTATAATTAGCTCAAGGGATATAATAAAGTTTTATTTTTTATTTAATAAAATTCAGTATTTAATTGTATTTTATAGACTTATGTTTACCTAAGGATATGATCAGTTATAAATCACAAACCATTATTTGCAAAATAAGTTCACCAATAATAATAAAAAATTACACACACCCCACCTAAGGGTATGACCGGCTATAAATCACAAATCATTATTTACAAAATAAATCCACCAAAAATAATAAAAAATTACACACGAGATCGGCACAAGAATAAATCTCAAATGAATTAAGTTTTTATGTCAAAATGTGAATTTTAAATAACCCAAAACAAAATTCAAAAATAAAATAATATTAGCATTCTAAAATCTTCATGCCACAAACCAACAGCCCATTAGTTTCAATATAAACTAAACCAACCGAACATTCTAATAGAAATCATGAAAAAATGAGTTTCGTCAACACCTAAGTCATCTAATCTTTGGCATGATCACCTAAAAAATTGCTAATAGAAGGCATGAACTCATAGCTCAATAAATGATAAAGCATACATGTTAATTTACAATTCACAACGAATGTTTATAATAATTATATTTTTTAAAATAAAGAGTACCGCAACATATTTGTAAAACATGTTCATCTCAACTTTTGCAATTTATGTTTTAAATATCTTATGGGAAATTCATGTGTCAATGCCTAGCATTATATATCTCAAATTTCCATGCTTTTTCTGTAGTAACTATATTAATAAAGCTTTCGCCAAAATATGCGTAATTCAAGGCATTACAGTCCTAAATCCACACACATCGCACTTAATTAAAGGTAGTATCGAGTTGCACTCTATTTCCAAAAATTGATTCGATTAACACATCCCATTAGATAATTATACAACCATTAACACACACTAACTAGGAGCACTTTCTTCATAACCAAAGTTTCCCATTGGATTATCCCTTGAGCTTTTAACCATGTGTAGGTGTGTGCGCAGGACGGCGCGATGCGAATTAAGTAAAAATTCATTAATCAAACCATTTACAGCGGTATAAAAAATTTTAATCTATTGTCGAACCACCCATTTTATAAAACCGACAGATTAGTTGTTTTTTTGGACGGTTTTATAATGACGGATTAACAGTTTAAAAATTAAATAAATATTTTATTAAAATATCAATTAATTCAAGATCAAAATAGAGACTGCATCAGTTTAAACAAAATATTCATGTAAAAATTCAAAAAAATATTTCAACAATACATTTGAGTACTAACAAAAACAAATATCTTATATTTATGATATAAGATGATAAATATTAAATAAAAAATTAAAAAATTAAATAAACATAGGTCAGTGGCTCACGAAGCCACTGACTCATTGTTATAGAAAATTAGAATTTAAAAATATTTTGAGGTTAAAGAATTTAGAAAGATATTTTGGTATAAGATATTGAGACCTAGAATTTTTAATTTTTACTCTTCTATTTATACCTTACGGATTAATGATTAGGTTAGAAGTTATGAGTTACAAATTAACAATAAAATAAAAAATAATTAAGTAATAAGTATTATATGCGGGCGGGTCGGTTGAATAGCGGGTAGAAGTGAATGAAATCGCTACAATCAACCGACCCGTGTGGTCTCTTTCTCAACCGACCAATTTATCTTGCTCTTTACTTTTAATTTACTTAGGTTGATGCGGTGTGGACGAATACAAGACGGTTGAACGGGTCGGGCGAATTCTTAAACAGCCCTAACTAATACAATCATTTTCCAAAGATTAACAAATATAAGAGGAATGATTCCTCATTTAAGGACCTAAATAAATTGTAACATATATAAAAAAATATTTTGTTTTTACTAGAATTATCCAACAAAACTCTTATTAACAATGGAAGTCTAAAATTTCGTTACCTATTAATCAATTGATATACAATGCTGATATTTAAAACCTTGATAATAGTTAAAATACTTTCATTCTCAAAAGAAAAAACAAAAGAATAATTTAAAGCTTCGTGTTATTGCACTATGGAAAGAGAATCAGTTCAACAAATCAAAACCTAGACGCCATGAGAGCAGAGTCATGAAAAAGGAAAACACAAATGAAGAGAAAAGAAAGAAGAGATAAAAGCAAAGAAAGAAATTAAGGAACTGGAACCTGAATTTTCCGGCGCTTGCGTTCGGCCTCGGCGCGCTTGGCAAGATCGGCCACCATGCGGAACCTCCGGCGCGGGTTCTTCACCAACCAAACCGCAGATCTCCATCTCCTTAAAGTTTCTTCGGATGGTCTTTTTGGTTCCACGTCGAAGTTTTTTCTCAAATACTTCTCCATTCTCTGAAAGTTTTTTTTTTCTTTCTCCTGAAGAACTCTTTGATATGGTGTATAGATCGCGCGCTCACTGTCTTGAAACTAGGGCTAGGATAAATGTTGAGGTTAGGGCATGGCTTTGGGTGTCAGCTTCGCGTTCAACGCAGAGATGCTAAAAGGACGGGACGAATCCACGAGTTGATTCAGTTGAATATATATATATATATATATATATATATATATAATGGCCTTGTTTTGATAATTGTTTATTTGTTTATTTTATTTTATTTTATTAATTGTTTTTATAATTTTATTAAATTATTATATTTTTTGACTTATCTTATTGAGACGACGAGCTAAAAAGTAAAAAATCTTAATCAAAATATAAAATTTTTTTAAAAAACAAAGAAATAAACTAATAAGTTAAATTTTATATTCCTAATTTTTTTGTTTTGTGAACATTTTTCATCTTTTGATTTAGATTTTAACTTTGTAAGTTCATTTCATTTAGACAATTTAAAAAAATAAAATTTTTAGTAAAGAGATAAAAAAAATTATAAAAAATAAAAAAAAACAAAATTTTAAAAATTTAGCCCAAAGAGAGCCAATATCTTTTATTAGCACTAATTATTTAATAGTTCATATTGTCATTTAGTATTGTTATGTCGTATTCACTTTTTATGATTAGTAATGATAATTTCTCTTGTTTTATTATGTGGTCTTGTGTGTTATGCATAGGTGTTTTTTGTCCTAATTTTTAAATTTTGTCGCCGATTATATAAATTAATTATATTACTATTTATTAGTATATTATAATTACAGTTTCATTTATAAAAACATAAAAGTATTTCATTTATTACTTATTTTTACATTTATTTCTTTTTTATCCTTTTAATTGTAATCACTTATCAAATATTATTTTTTATCATATTATTTCTAAATTTTATTAATATCATTCACTTTAAGGTATACAAATTATCCCTAATAAATTTTTATCCTATCTCTACTGTTTCTCGATCTTCCTTCACCCCATCCCCTCTCCGATTAAATGGGAAACAAAAAGGAAAAATCAAAAATTCATTCCCTTCTCACCCTATTGACATCCATATCAATGACTAGCTAAAACTATTTCAGTTAGACAATATTAACTAACATTTATTAACTAGTAAAGTGGATAATGACTCAATTAGTGTGTAGCAAGTTTTTTTTATTTTATTTTATAGGATACTACGTTAATAATATTACATAATCATTTAAAAATACTTAATAATTTTCTCCCTCGATCATTTTGAAAAAGTTGACATTGATCAAGTCTACATTGAATAGGACACGGGGAGCGTGCTGCACCTAAAAGGGCAAAACGCTTGTGTCGCGTCTTGTTTGGTGCTTTTTTCAAAAAAAAATTTATAATCCAATATGTTTATTACGTGAAATTTGTCAAGTCTGTTATTTATGTAAAAATTCAAATTCATCCGATATCTATAATTAAGTGATTGAATAAAATCTCCTAATGTTGTTTAATAAATAAATAAATAAAAATTATAATTTTAAAAAAACATTATTAAACAAATATTACTCAATCACTTAGTTACAGGTATCAAATGAATCTGAAATTTTACACGCTGAACAATCGCGACGAGTTCTACGTAATGAACGGATTGGATCATAAACATTTATTCAAAAAATATAACAAATAAGATAGAGCGTATTGCCCTTTTAAGCGCAGCACGCTCCCGTTCACATTGAATAACTCATCCAATCTGTGGGACAAGTGACATTGAACAACGATTAAGATGGCCTTTGTCAAAATCAAATGTTTACGTGCGAATTGATAAAAGAATGAATTCATAGACACCATGCAATCAAGATTATTTATAATCAAAATTGATCTTGATTGCAGCCTTTTTCATCAAAACACATTGTATCCACTTTTAGAACTAAACTAATTTTGATTGGTTTTAATTTTTTGGACTCAAAATTAACCCAATCATTAGTAGAACCAAATCAAATCAAACTAATAAAATTCGGGTTTGTTCGGTTAGGAACCACAATTTATATGAATTTTAAAAAATACTTTGCGCGCATGAAAAAAATTACTATATATAAGTTTTAAAAATTTAAAATAAATAACAAATAAAAACTAACACTCATAGGGCTTGCTTGTTTGCCCGAATATAATTAATTGAAGGATACAAAATACTATCAGATAAAAAGGTAGATATGAAATGAATGAATATAGTATTGAATATATTATACTTGAGTATACACATATACCATGTTTGTTTTTATAATAGATATGGATAGATATGAATTTATAAAATATAAATAAAATTAATTTTTTCATATATATATATATATATATATATTTTAGTTTTATGGTTGCTTGTTGATGTTGTAAGACAAGTCTTAGATTCAAAAAAATGAAAAATAAGATATCAAAAGCACCGGATATAGAAGACTTGGTACCCCATGGTATATTATATTCGGGGATATAGCCCTATTTTGGATTTTATATTCAAAGTTCTTTGATGCATCATGTCAAGAACGGACGTAGGATTTTTATCTTGGTGTAGCGAACGATTATGTAATAATGTAATGAAAAATTCGAAATAAATATTTAAAAGGCGATATCAACTTCAAACAACACAAATTGTGTAAATATTACTCTCAAAGAAATGTTTAGTCAAATTGACTACAAAAATATGATATATTCTTATGTATTTACATCCATTTCAAAAAAACAAAAGATAAAAACTATTATTCTATCTATTTACAAAAGTTGTGTTCGACGCTCTTTCATCACATAAAATGCATTTATAATTGAATCAATATCAAACCCTCGAGCAATGTCTTTCTCAATGTAGGTGAGCAAATAACTGGCTAAAAAATCATCCTCCATTCTATTGCGTAATCTAGTCTTCACAATCTTCATGGATGAAAATGCACGTTCTGTTGTTGCCGTAGATACTGATAAAGTTAGAACAAGACGAATCAATCTATCAATAAGTGGATAAATGATCGACTTTCTTGTGTTTACTAATACCTAGCACAACTCAGAAATTGTTAGCAAGTTTTTGAATTCTACATGATTGAGAATATCAAGCTCATAATTTTGCAACTAGAATTTCAAATGCAATTTCTCATGATCTATGAAGTCGTCTGGATAACATTTATCCGCAAGCTTGCAAATATCTTCAATATTAAAAGATCTATAGCCATCCGGAGGATCTAAAGCAGAACTAAGAACAATCAATTCTATCACATCCTCCTTAAATCGGCTATTCAATTCTTGCAATTGAGTATCACGTGTGACTATAAAAATATCCACCCGAAAATGATGCTCAAATGTAATGTGATCTCTACGAGCACGACCTCTACCAGATGTGTAACGAACACTCATATTAAGAATATCTATCTCATGCTTTCCACAAAACAGTTTAACTTCCTCAAATAAAGAAAGCCATCCATCTGCTCTATATTTTTCCAGAAGTGTTTTTGTTGTAGAGACTAGATGCATTGCATTTAATATATCTTGAGATTTGTATTGCAAAGCTTAACAAAGATCATCAGTAATCTCCATAATATCTCTCAGCAAATGTAAGATAAATACAAATTCAAAAGATGTAATTGCATCATAGACTCCATCTGCATCTTCACGTTAGGTGGAGGTGGCTCCATCATTAATGATATTACTTAAAACTGAGCAAGTTGCACTAAACATTTTTATTAAACTGCAAATAGATCCCAAGTGAGAACCCCAACGAGTATCTCCTGCTCGTTTCAAAGTGCCCATTTGATTTTTTCCCGAACCAGACTCAATTTCACCAATAGCAAGTTTTTCTTTAATTTCTTGGGCTAAAGCAGCTTTCAATTGATCGTGACTTTTGCAAGAAGAGTCGACTACATTAACTGCGAAAGTCAGATAAGAAAAGAATTGTGCTTCAGGATGGAGAATATACTTGGATCATCCAAGTATATTTTGTTATCTAAGATTAATTTTGATATTTTGTATGTGGAGAATATATATGGCGTACGAGCTTCAGGATG
>JAULJZ010215164.1:0-14521 GCA_032270985.1 Heliamphora pulchella | reverse complement strand
TGTCGTTGTCTTCGTTGATGAAGATTTTCTTATTTCGAGTTGTAAGGATGTGTTGGAATCGGCGAGGAAAGGCTGGCGTCGCCGGACCGGCGAGTTCGCCGACCTCTGTTATCGATGCGCGTAAGCAATTCTCACTTCTGTTTCTATCTTTGTTATAGTTGGTTCTGGTTTGTAGTGTTTCGAGATTTATGAAATGGCTCAAGTGGCCTATAGTGTTTGTTCTTGTTTAGTTGAAGTAGCCAAAAAAGGAAAAGAAAAAATAAACGAAAAGGAAAAAGTGCGTCTTTTTAGGGCTTTGGTAGTGCTGCTTCTTCATTTGTCCTTTTGGTAATTCTATTTTTTTTTGCTAAAATGTAAAAAAACTAATATGATCGTAAAAAAATAAAAAAGATCAAAAGTTAAAAATTTAAATCAAAACATAAATTCTTAAAATATTTTATTTAAATTTAAAATACTTTTAAAATTATTCATAACTTATTTACTACTACTTCTAACTACATATAATTGTTAATATCAAATATATATAAAGACAAAATTATCCAATTTGAATAAAAAAAAAAAAAAAACTTTTTACCTAAATAACCAATTTTAGAAAAGATAGCTAAAAACTAAGTTACCAAATAGTCTACTTTAAACTAAATTTAGCTTTTTAATTAAAAGTAAAAAAAAAAACTAAAAAACTAGCTTTCATGCGAGTTGCCAACCGGCCCTAAGTAGCTTAGTAGATGTTTGACTACGTGGTTATGGACTAACATGTAGTGCAATGTTAGGCTTCTTCGCATGGATTTTGTCCCGAGTAATCACAATTGTTGGTTGGGTTTGTGCATTTCCTACTGCTAAGTTTGCTTGGTGAAATTGGAACTCCTGGGAGTATCATTTCTCTGAGTTTATTACAGTATCATTTTTCCTCCAGAGAGAGAGAGAGAGAGAGAGAGAGAGAGAGAGACCCTAAAATGGAAAATATACCCTAGAGTGAATAATTTAATTAACACCAATAAATTTCTCGATAAGTCTTGCCGTGAGCTGTCATTGCCAGATTCACTGAATCAAAGAGGGGGTTTTAGTTAAAGGGATTGATTTTGTTGCTATTTGCATTGGAATATGAAAAGTGGAGGGATGCATGTTGACTTTGAAAATTTTATGCACTAAGGGGTGTTTGGTAGATTCAAAGGCCAGCCGATGGAGAGTTAACTGCTGGGTTGGGATATAATCTGTTCTGGTAATAAGAGAATAGCTGTGTCTGTGTGGTTCGGCTTCATCCTAAATTTCTCATATATCCAGCTTGCTGGTTTAGCTTTTACCATTCTAAAACTTGGCATGCATGGCGCAGAGGAGCTTGAATTCGCGTTGCATGGTGTTAGATATGGCTACACAGTTGTGACATCATGGACTTGTCAAGGCTTTATGTTGTTAGAATTAGGATGACAAGGGATGTCTAAGAAGTGTCACCCATGTCTTAATTATGAAAATCTTTGTACTATAGGGTGCTCAGGTTGTGTTGGATGTCTACGGCTAACGAAGAGGTTCACGTGTTACTTGGACCAGAAGTAAAGCAAAATGCTGTAACTTCGTTTTATAGCATCATAAAATCTAAGAACTAGGGAAAACACATTTTTTTTTTTGGATTCTGCCATCCTTTTAGAGTTCATGCTTCAGGTGTTAAGTAGGCTGAGTTCTAACATGTAAAGATTTAAACATGTTGCGTGTAAATATCTAAGAACACCCTATACTTTACGAAAGAAAAGATGTAAAACTGGACTTCACAACGTGCAAGTTTCTACCCTTGTTTTAACGCTTTTACAATGTTCGATTAACGCAGAGTTAAAGATTTAAACATGGTATGTGTAAATATCTAAGTAGGCCTTATACTTACAAAAGAAAAGATTTAAAACTGGACTTCACAATGTGCAAGTTTCTATCCTTATTTTCACACTTCAACAATGTTCGAATATCATTGTAATTTTAATAAACCTCTATCAGATAATAATTATATTAAATAATAGGTCAAATTCCTCTATTTATGCTTACTTGACACAGGCTTGCAGCGGTCAATGATTAGACATTTTTCTTTCGTAATGAAAGGCCATAAGTGCATTGCACCGCTCCACTTGCCAAGCGTGCCGTGCCTGACTCATTTTACAGCTTCAGGGTTCTATGTAGTTACTAAAAAAATGAATGGTGTTTCTACTGGAGTTCAAATCCAACATACTTTTAGGAGGACAATTTTTCTCGCTTTTGTGGAGTTTTCTTTTCAACCTGTTGTCAGTTAGTGGCTGCACAATGCTAACGTTGGTGTCCAAGTTTCTTTTGGGAACCCATGGAACAAAACTCCTGTTTTGAATTGCTTGCAGTGGTCAACATAGGGGGTGGTATTGCTTATTATGTCTTTAATACTTGAATTTTTTTTGTTTTGATTTTGCGTATTTTATTTGATAGGCAATATTATATTTGTGATCACTCATAACTAATTGCATTGGTTGTCATGAAAATGGTGAAAGTCATCAAAACATTTAATGTCAAGATCAATGTCAAATCAACTGGCCGTGTTCAATTGTTTAAGTGGAATACAACTCTTCCATGATATAGTTTGATTTAATCAAATTGATTACTCTTTGGTTTGTAATGCTTGATATTCATCACTCTAGCATTATGCTTTCTTATTCATTGGCATGCTTCTTTACATATACAGTTTCTTTGTACTTTATTATTTGGGCACTTGTCTTGTTGGAGTGGATTTTTATAAGCTCGGGGGCTTTACCAATCCTATAACTGCATCCCACTCCCACATAAACAATAAATAAACTTGTTACTTTTCTTATCCATTTTTTCTTTACAAAAAACATTTTCCTGTCAGTAGTGTATGTTCACTAAATCTTTTTGATCTTTTTAATTGTTTGGGTGTGTTTTAAAATAGTCATGACCTAATATAGGTCACATCCCTCACGACATAAGATGATTCCATTGAATTCTGGAAGCTTATTGCATCGATTCTAATCTACTGACTTTGTATTCTCTTCGGTATACATACTTGGTAGGCAAGCATTGGGTCCAACCACGTATGAAGAAAAGAAAGCAAATAAGAAAGCTTGAATCTTTTCACAGGTACCCTGAATATCTAGTCCAAGATAAAGGGGGTTGCATACGATAATCAGACGATGGCTCATGCCTGTGCAGAAGATTCATTATTTTCCTTGGCTCCCCCTACCCCTACCCACCCTTTAAGTAGCTTTCCTATAAGGTTTGGCATATTGATGGGAATAAATCAAGCATATTGTAGGTTTGACATCTATAGTATGCTTGATTTATTACACTGGTTCAGTTATTTTTGTATGAAACTCTCCATAAAATTATAATGTGAAAGAAGCATTGAAAAAGACGGCTGCTTAATTGCAGTGGTTAGTGTTCCTTAATCTCGTGTTGGGTTTCGTCTTCAACAATTTGAACCTAATAAAATTTTGAACAATCTATATCGGTGGTGGTTGTTATGTGTGTATGCCCTTAATACCAGAGCTCATATAGAGGCATGATGAGATTTACACAACAAAACATGAAAATGTGGCAGATCGATGCTCTCATTGTTTTCAAATTGTTGATCCTATCCCTTCCCATTATTACTTTTAAAATGTACGCTTAAAATGTACGACATGATGAGATTACACAACAAAACATGAAAATGTAGCAGTTCGATGCTCTCACAACTTCCAAGTTGTTGACCCTGCCCCTCACATGTTCCACCTTTTCCTTCTTTACTCACGTGGAAAGAACTAAGATGAGCTTGCGTTAATTCAAAATTACCCCATATGTTTAGAAAGGGTTCCGAACTTGTGTTATTAACAGTTAGGTGATGTTACAAAAATTACTTCTGTATATACTTTTGAACAGTCCAACTTGTACCACTTTTCTCTTTATTTACTTTAAGATGTTGAATATATTTTTTTCCCCCCGAGTCTAGCTCTGCTTATGAGGAGGGAAAATTCTGTGAAACTTTCCACTTGACTGCTTCTGGCTGGAGGTGTTGCGAGTCCTGTGGGAAGGTGAGCTGAAGATTTTATATTCCAGGCTAGTTTGCTGGATTCATATGCTTTTTTCTGTAGAGCTGACGTGAGATTAGATGAATTGCAGCTTCCTATTATCCAGATCTTCTAATGAATTTTTTTTATATGCAGCAAATACATTGTGGATGCATAGTGTCATTCCATATGTTTGTACTGTTGGATGCTGGAGGAATCGAGTGCATAACCTGTGCAAGAAAAAGTTTCATTTTGGTGAGTTATTTTTATTTTCTTGTTATTACTTAATTTTTGATTTTATAATTACTTGATTGTCCATAATGCCATTTTTAGTGAACTTGCCACGCAAATTCCAGTTGTTAATGCTGATTCTTTACCAGGTTTGGATTGGGTCAACATTTTTTACTACTCACTGCCACTAAACGAGTTATTGTATGACTGATTCAAATTGGGGATGGGAACAGGACTTGTCCAGGTCAAGTTTCCTGAGTTTTAACCCAATCTGATTGATAGGTGCCTAAGCCAACATTTTTCAGTCCAGATCCCTACTTCAAACATGCCTTTCAATATAATCTGAACAGTTGTGTTTGAGTTATACAAGCTGTCAGCTAGTTTCTATTAGATTACTTATGATGTAACAGGAAAAAAAAAAGAGGTTACTCCATATGCAACTTGAGTAAACATTCAAAGCACCGTATCCATTAAAATATTTACAGTTCTCATAGTTGAACTGAACCCCAAGTGCTTGAACTTGTGTCTTAATTTAATTTGTTGTTTTCTTACATTTCCTATTTCTTTCCAGCAGCATGCATACAGAATCCATGACAACTATCAACTACCTAAGTGTCGGGAGATTGAGGGTTTTGTTGGAGAATCGGTGTTGTGGTGGTGCTACAAGATGGTGAATTGTTGATATTTTTTGTTCTTTTACAATCATTTGTCAATGTATAGTGAAACCAGGCACCACCAAATAACAAGCTCACCCCACCCCACCCCACCCCACCCAACCCAAGGAAATAAAAGAAAAGAAAATGTTTCATGAAGTTCTTCTATTATTAGCGGATTAGCCAGTAAACCTTCATTCAAAAAGATTGTTGAAAATCGCCAGTTGGTGAGAGAGAGAGAGAGAGGGTCGGGAGTGAGAGAAAAAGGGACTGGCGAGGGTCTTGTTGATCTGTCGGTGCCGAAAGAGGTGGTCGGCGAGGGTTTGGTGAGGGTTTGTGAGGTTTTGGCGAGAGAGAGAGAGAGGGGGTCGGGAGTGGGAGAAAAAAGGACTGGCGAGGTGGTTGTCGGCGAGGGTTTGGTGGTGTGGCGAGGTGGTTGGTGAGGGTTTGGTGGTGCGGCAAGGTGGCGGCTAGGGTTTTGGTAGTCCGGCAATTGGTGGCTACTGGTTGGGTGGTCCGGCTAGGGCTTGGATGGTCGGCTAGGGCTTTGGGTGACTGCTGGCGATTGGCGACTAGGGTTTTGGTGGTTTGGCCATTGGCGGCGACTGTTTTGGTGGTCCGGCAACTGGCGGCGACTGTTTTGGTAGCTGCTAGGGTTACCAGAGGTCCGGTGCCTCTGATACCATATTAATAGACATAATTAGGTTTAATGAAGGCATTAACCATAATGGGGAATGCAACAATTTATGTATATACTAGCAAGAATATACAATAAGATACTGTATGCCTAACCACACCGGATGACAATAATAATGATAAAGCTAACAAACCATAAAACTAACAAAGCATCATCACAGCTAACTCCACTTCTAATTGGGGATCGGTTCTGTGGGCATCATGGAGCTGACCCATTTGGTGAGAGTCAGATATACAATGGAAGGCCTCAAGGAGATGCCCAAGTACGAAATCAGCTACTTCCTCGGTACTGGCCCAGGATAACTGATCAGGAGCTACAGCAAATCTCTGGAGAGTATCCTTTTGTTCTATGTGGTGATGTTCTTGAGATGTTATGAAATGTTTACCCAATGATATTGATATGTATGAGTATAGCAGTAAAAGCAGGTTGTTCTGAATTCTGATTTCCTATATCAAGCCAAACAAAACCCTTGTGTCCCTATCAATTGGGATCAGTTGCGTGAATTCAGATTTCTTGCATGCTTTTTAATTCTTTTATTGTTCAATTTATTTTGATTTTTGCAAATGTTGCGATCTTGATTTAGTGAATGTTATATGGTGTATTTTAATTTCAATTAAGGAACACAGTTTCTTGTTATTCTAACTCATTTCTATCTTTGGGATTGAGCAATTTAGCACTTATAAACCTTAACCACATGTAAGTTCAACCTCTGTAATTACTCCTTTATTTGAGAAGATGTTAAGCACCAGTGATGCAAGGGAGAATAGCACGCTTAGTGCTTCCAAAAAAATGTGCAGAGGTGAATCTTTGTACTTGATTTCCTAGCTTGACATTTCACTTTGTTTAGCATTTCAATATGCAAGTTTAGCATTTTGAGTTGACAACATTCTGGTTTGCATTTGTATGATATATGTTTGTGGTGGATACTATAATGACAATTGCATTACGTAAAATAATCTGGCATCCAAAATATTTGATTTGAGGATTTTTGAGAAAAATACAGAAAAAAATATTTATAAAAAATGGATAAATAAATCCAAATTATAACTAATTATGGCATGAATGGATATAAATGAAATTTCTTTGGAAAACATAAACTTGAGTGCAGTGCTAATTAAGTGATGATACCTATGTAACAGTAAAAGTAAATGAAGAACTGTAATATTTTTAGCATTACATCCAATTTTGATGGAAAAGTTTACTGTCTCATAGCTTGATGACCATTGCAATCACTTCAATTGCAATTTGAAAAGCTAACTTGGGATAATTCATGTGCCAATGGTAGCTTTCTATAATGCACATCAGTTCTGTCTCTTAACTATCCTATTGTTTGCTTTTTTTCATCACAGTGCATTAAAAAGATTTTCTCCTTGATTTTTTTATGTAATTGTAACTTTCTCGTGCATTTAGTTTTAGCATTTCATCCAATTTGATGGAGAAGTTTACTGTCTCATAGCTTGATGGCCATTGCAATCACTTCAATTGCAATTTTAAAAGCTAACTTGGAATAATTCATGTGGCAATGGTCAGGCGCTGAGCCAACAAAGATGAGGCGCGGATCCGACGAAGATCCCCTCACCCCTCCCTTCTGCCAAGGACACAGCTGGGCCATCCGTATTCATGGAAGGAGAGTCAGGGCACAGGGTGATCGAAAGTTCTATTCTTCCCTCCGACCAAGAAGCCATGCGAGCGCTCTGGCCCTATGCCATTGGAGACCATTTCCATAAGGAGATGGCGAAGGTGAGTGTGATTTTATCTTACTTGTTACCAGTTTAGCTCGTCTACATAACCGTAAGTAACATGCTTCGCGAAGGTGAGTGTGATTTTATCTTACTTGTTACCAGTTTAGCTCGTCTACATAACCGTAAGTAACATGCTTCTCTTTTTCACGCAATCCCCTCCGTTCTTCATTGTGTTCTTGTTTTTTGTTAGGTCGTGGCCTTGGGTCACCACGTAGTGCTAAGGATGACTGAATACCACGATGCTTGGAAAGCCGCTGAGAGGAGGTTGCTATCTGCGGGACAGTAGGTAAAGCAGGTGAAGGAGCAGATGGAGTCCCTCCAGCATGAGAATAAAGTGTTAAAAGCTGATCTAGAAAGGTTGCAAAATACGCTGGGAGAGTTGACCTGGGAGAAGAAGGAAATGGCAGCAGAGCTCAAGGCCAAACAAGCCATCATTGCTGACTTAGAGCACAAGTGTCGAGAGCAGGAGTTCATCAATGCCCGGAGAAAGATTGGCTTCATCCAAGAGTTCAAAGATTCTAGCAAGTTCAAACAGATCATCAATCAGCATATTACGGAATACCTGGACTCGATGGATGGGAAGGTCATTCTCACCGAGCAGTGGGACTTCGGCTTCAAGGCATTCCGTCGTTAGGCCCAGACTGCATTTCCTGATCAGGATTTTTTCATGATCCAACCTGAGGAGGATGACGCCTCAACGGTAGTCGGCTCACTTAGAATCGAAGACGACAATGCCGTACCCGATGCTGCTCAAGATGCCCCTAACCCATCTGATCACTAGCTTTTTTACCTGCTTCTCCTTATTTCTGAAAAACAACTTGATGTACCTACTCTTGTGGTTCCTTTTTTAAACACTCTGTTGTGCTTGTGTGGTTAGAAACATTGTTTTCTTTTTATTGGTGGTTACGTATTTGGTTTATAGGTTGGGCTTGAACATTTTGCCTACTTTATTTTACTTGTTAGTACATAATAGATGACTGCTTTTTGTTGTTGCCTCATAGCTCAAGTGTTTTTGACTCGTGTGATAATAAAGAGGCGGACCTTATATGCTGGTGCTTTCTTGTCTTTTGCGCATATTTATTTTCGTTTGCTAGTGGGCAACTGCTTTGTGCCCTTCTGGACTTGATCATCCTTCCTCTGAACTTTGGGCCTCGGCTTGTGTATTAGAGACTTTTTGTAGTAAGGGCTTATATCCAGGCCCCTTTTAAGTTGAAGGCTGATTACCTTGTAATCTGCCTTGTCCTTTAACCCTTAGGTCCAAGCTCTTTATCTTGGAGGTTAATCATCTTGTAATCTGCTTTGCCCTCTAACCTTTAGGTTCAGACTCTTCATTTTGGAGGTTAATTATCTTGTGATCCGCTTTTGTGTCTGTGCCTACTACACATTTAGGATTTGCATAGAGAATGCGGTACAAAAATATTTGTTGCGAAATGAATTTTATTCACAGCTCTTATTAATTGTGCCTTCGAACATTGTGGACTTATAGATGAGAATGCAACTCGAAAAT
Source organism: Heliamphora pulchella (assembly GCA_032270985.1). Taxonomy (NCBI): domain Eukaryota; kingdom Viridiplantae; phylum Streptophyta; class Magnoliopsida; order Ericales; family Sarraceniaceae; genus Heliamphora; species Heliamphora pulchella. The sequence continues at coordinate 5,681 of JAULJZ010215164.1, read as the reverse complement.
GTTGTGACATTTATGGATAGTCCTTAGGTGTTGTGCATTCGAATGGTGGACTAAATTTTTTTCCTGGATAGTTTGGAGTTAATTTGCCCTTTTGCTGCATGTGAGTTTTATCACATAGGGTCCTTCCTAGTTAGCCCCTAATTTTTCTTTAGAGGGGTTTTTTGTGGCTAAAACCACTTTTCGAAGCACTAGGTCCCCTGGTCTGAAGCTCTTCCCTCTAACTTTGGAATTGTAGTACTTGTGTATCCTCTCCTTATAAATTGCTATTCTGATCGCGGCTTGTTCCCTGACTCCTCTATTAGGTCTAGGTCTAGGTCTACCTCAAGCTCTTGATTGTTACGTTCTGGGTCGAAGTGTTCCACTCTAGCACTGGTCAAACCTATTTGGACGGGGATCGCGGCTTCGTGCCCAAACACCAAAACGTAAGGGGTGTTAGAAGAAATAAAATAAAAAGGAGCCGTATCCAATTGGATAGACGAGCACATTTATTTATATAATAAAGGAAAAATACCATAACAACCATGTAACCACACACACAATAATAATAATAATAATAATAATAATAATAATAATAATAAGTTATTATTAACACTCTCCTCAAGCTGGAGCATATATATTAACCATGCTCAGCTTGTTACATAAATATAAGACACGCGGACCTAGTAACGCCATGGTGAAAATATTTGCCACCTGTTCGCTAGTAGGAATAGAGCCAAAGTTAACAATGTCTTTCTGATATTCCTCACGGATAAAATGGAAATCAATGTCGATATGCTTCATCGTCTTATGAAAAATGAGATTGGTGGCAATATAGATAGCAGATGTATTATCAACCAAAAGTCTGGCCGATCCTCTAAGAGGGAAGTGTAACTCTGTCAAAATCTGCTGAAACCACATAATTTCGGCAGTAGCTAGAGCCATAGCCCGGTATTCTGCCTTAGCACTAGATCTGGATACCACAGTTTGCTTTTTACTCTTCTAGGAAACCAAATTGCTACCAATAAATATAGAGTAACCAGATGTTGATCTCCTGTTAAAAGTGCATCTAGCCCAATTTATGTTAGAGTAGCCTTCCATACCCATATGGCCATGACCAAAAAACTGGATGCCCTTCCCCGAGTTTTTGTGCAAGTACCGAAGGATGCGTAACACTGCTTGTTAATGAGGAACACGGGGATCAGACAAAAATTAACTAACTACACTCACTGGATAAGCAATATTTAGACGAGTCATCGTAGTAAGATAATTCAGTTGTCCCACTATACAACGATACTGGTCAAGATCAAAAAGAGGCATTCCTTCCTTCGGTTCTAGTTTGACATTAGTCTCTATAGGTGAGTCCACTCCTTTAGTATCCATATATCTTGCACGCTCTAGAATGTCAAGAACATACTTTCGCTGAGAAATGAACACACATTTCTTATCCCGAATTACTTCAATGCCCAAGAAATACTAAAGTTCACCAAGATCTTTTGTTTGAAACTTGGTGCCCAGGAATGTTTTAAGCTTAGCATTCCATTCACTGTCACTACCAGTAATAACAATGTCATCCACATAGACGACGAATAATATGCAGCCAGCTGAGGTATGACGAAAGAATACAGTATAATCCTTTGCTGATTGCTGAAGACCAAACTCCTGTACTACAGAACTGAAACGACCAAACCAGGTCCTGAGAGACTGCTTCAGACCATATAAGGAGCGTTTCAATTGACATACTTGATTAGGGGACCCCCGTGAGCAATAAAGTAGGGTGGTTGCTCCATATAAATCTCTTCTTTCAAATCACCATGAAGGAAAGCATTCTTTACATTGAATTGATATAAGGGCCACTGATGGAATGCTGCCAGTGATAAGAAAGACGAATGGAGGCCATCTTCGCAACAGGAGAAAAGGTATCAAAGTAATCAAGACCATAGGTCTGAGTATAACCCTTGACCACTAACCGAGCCTTCAGGCGCTCAAGAGTGCTATCAGAATGAAGTTTGATGGCATAAACCCACTTATAGCTGATCGCAGTCTTCCCAAGAGGAAGACTTACATGGTTTCACGTATTATTAGCCTCAAGAGCATTCATTTCCTCAATCATAGCCTGACACCAACTTGGATGAGAAAGAGCATCTATAACAGAGCAAGGTAAATGATACTGATCAAGGGTAGTAATACCCTGTTAGACAGTAGCACGTAAACCATGATAGAATGTAGCATATAAGGGATGATTTCTACAACTACGATAAGATTTGTGTAAATCAATAGGAGGGTCACTTACCTGATCAGAGCTTAGATCCGGCTAAGGAGATACTGACTCAAGTAGAGGAGAGGTGGTGGAGCCTGGTAATACTAAGGAGTCGGAGGATGCGGAAAGGATAGGTGCCTAGGAGGCAGCCGGTGGAGACTCCTCGGGAAAATCAATCGGAGGACTAGCCACGGGAGAAGAGGCCACTGGTAAATCATGGGAGGACTGATACTGCAAAATTTGATCTAAACCATCATCCACATAGGAGATAGGTGTAGTGACCGAGCCATAGAATTGAGTAGATTCAACAAACACCACATCTTGAGGAACAATAAATCGTCGCAAGTCAGAACTATAACACCGATATCTTTTTTAGATTTTAGGATATCCTATGAAAGCACACTTTAGTGTGTGAGCATATAACTTCGTCACATGCGGCCTGGTATTTCTCACATAGCAAACACACCCAAAGATCTTGACTGGTAAGGAGAAAGGAATCTACTGAGGCAGTAACGCTAATAAGGGTGTAGTACCATGTAGGACAGAGGAAGGCAATCGATTAATCAAATAATAAGCAGTCATCACAGCTTCACCCTGAAATACTTTGGAAACCCGCATCTGAAACATTAAGGCATGTGCAGTTTCTAGGAGATGTTTATTCTTTCTATCAGCTATCCCATTCTGCTGAGGTGTGTCAGGGCATGATGTTTGGTGAATAATTTCATATGTACGCAAGTATGAACCCAACAAGCCACTCACGTACTCACCTCCATTATCACTACGGAGGATTTTTATAGTTGTGCCAAATTGAATGTGGACTTCACTATAAAAGGCAATAACCACTGTAGGTAATTCAGACCGCTGTTTCATAAGATAAAGATAAGTAATACGAGAATAATAGGGGTGTGCGCGGATCGGTGCGATGCTAATTGAGTAAAAATTCATTAACCAAACCATTTATGACGGTATAAAAAATTTCAATCCACCGCCAAACTATCCACTTTATAAAATTGACGGATTAGTTATTTTTTTGGGCGGTTTTACAATGGCGGGTTGGATGGATTAGCGGTTTAAAAATTAAATAGACTATTGAAATTCTAAAATTTATTATTTAAGTGAATTATCAAAGAAACCCACAACCCTGCTGCAACTGTTCAAATTTCAACAATATTTAAAAGTAAATTGTTTGCACAAAGCAAACAAATGACGTGATGAAATTAAATATTTAATAATAATATTTAAATGAATAGTTTAAATCAATAAACAGCAATATTTAAATAAACAGTTTAAAGAAATCTACAACCCACACTGGCACAATTTAAAAATTAAATGAATATTATAGCAATATTTTACTGATTTGTTTGTATTTTGACTGTTTTGTTTTCAAGGAGGTTGTGGGAATAAAAATTTTAAACTAAAAAATATGTGCGGTGCGGGTTAGATGATTTGGAACCGACTTACCAACCGATCCGTTGAATTTTATGCACAACCCGCCTAACCCACCATTCTCTTTCTTTTAAATTTGCTTGGGTCGGTGTGGGGCGGGCGGATGCGGGGCGGTTGGACAGGTTGGGCGGGTTGTTGAACAGTACTAGAGAATAGTCATCAACAAAAGTCACAAAATACCAAAAACCAAATAAAGTAGTGACAGGATACGGGCCCCAGATATCTGAGTGGACTAAAGAGAAAGGACTCATGATTCTATTATCTTTCCTGGACACATACGGCACACGCATGTGCTTAACAAATTTGCACGACTCACATTCTAACTGGGTAACCTAACTGAAACTGGGACATAGTTTCTTCAAATTTGGCAAGGAGGGATGACCCAACCGATAATGTATATCCAATATCTAAGATAATCGCCCGGAACATGCAACATCCAAAGTCTCATCTAGCACATATAGGCCACCTACCACCCGTCCTTTACTGATAGTATTCCTCGAAACTAGATCTTGAAAAACACAATGATCATGAAAGAAAGTTACTGAGCAGTTCAGGTCCTTGGTAATACGACTCACAGATAGTAAGTTAAACGGATTAACAGGAGTATGCAAAACATCATAGAGTGTAATTGATGGAGATAGAATAGCTACACCCTGCCCTTTTACCTCCAAGGTTTCTCAATTGGCAACAATCACCCCACTGTGTTCAGAGGTCAACTGAGAAGATGAAAAAGTACCTGTGGAGTGGGTCATATGTGCAGAAGTGCCCGAATTTATCACCCATGATCTGGAGGTGGCCATATATGCAGCTGGATTACCTGCAACTGTAGTGGATGGAGTATCGGCTGTGTTCCCAATTCGCATCTGAATGAACTGAACATATTCCTCTTGTGTCATATCGATAGTTCGCCGCTCAGAAGAAGGGGGTTGAGCATCGTACTCGGTCACGGCATTGGCCACAGAGGATGTAAGATGCCCATGTAGCTTTCAACACGAGCTCTGTAAGTGTCCTTACTCTCCACAATAGTAGCAGGACCTAGTGTCACGTCCATCTCGACCTCTGCCTCGTCCCCCATCACGGCCTCTACCCCCTCGGCCTCCATCACTTCTGCCGCCATCATGACCTCTACCACGAAAACCACCTCTATTCCCACCACGAAATGCCCCTGGGGCTGTATGGTCACTAGGATCAGTAGTAGTACCACGAGGCTCGTCTCTACTAATGGCTCGACTCATCCGTCGGAAGACCTCAGATAAAGATGGAATGTCAGTACCAGCCAAAATCTGAGAACGTGCGGAGTCGAGTTGCTGGTTTACCCCAGCTAGAAAGCAAACTACTAAAAATTGCATCATTTGCTCGCGAAAAACCTCATATCGATTGGTAAAAGGTACCAACTGATCATACTCATCTGCCAATACCTTGAACTCTGTAAAATAATTTGAAAAAGAGCGATCTCCTTGTTGTATCCGAAAAATACTCCGCAACACATCATATAACCGGGACAGGTCATTAGTCGAGACAAATATCTCCTCGAAGATGGTCCATACCTCTCGAACTGTCGTGACATTGGCTACCAAAATCTCAATAGAGGACTCCATGAAATTCAATATCGTACTCAGTAATTGTGCGTCATCTCGCTTCTATCGCTTATACTCATCCCTTCTCCAGAGGATCTTCAAACAAATGGTCTTTCTTTTTGCATACCTTCAACTATAAGTAAAACTTTCTTCTTTCATAATACATATGTTTGCGGTTCACTCAACTTTGAATCCACCAATCGTGTGGATAACGAAAACACATCCGTGATTTGTCCTTGTCGATCAGTTCCTACTTGTCGATCAGTTCTCACTGGAGAATCTTCAACTCTTGTGGAACTTTTAGTCAACATCACAATATCTCAATGGCAAAACGAAAGGAATCACGAGCAAGCACACCAACAATCAATAGAACGCACCCACACCTTCAATCAGTCATAGATGGACCGCGAATCATACCTTCA
>JAULJZ010215154.1:0-18274 GCA_032270985.1 Heliamphora pulchella | reverse complement strand
AGGTGGAACACAAACAACCTCCAGACATCTCATACCTAGGATGCGTCATCTCAACACTAAGCCAACCACATGAACCTCGCACGGTTCCCAAACGCGATCTCTTAATCACTAGGATATCGACCAAACCACTAACCTGCCTTCCCATAGGAATCTCACAAAACTGATACTCGTCGCAGGAACCTTTACATTCCCATACAACCATAACCTGTTCCTTTCCTAGCGTAATTGCAAGTCATACTCATTCCCACATCCTTGAGCTCACTTACTCGGAACTCAATTTTCAAACCTCAAAAGGTATACAACGCCTAGGGTCATTAGACTACTCAAACTACCAACAACATCCTGCTGACCACCATCGATATCCTGACTACCAGGAATTATCTCCAGAACCACACACTCTGCTATCTCAACATACGCCCGACCAAAGATCTCTACGCTCCCATCCACCATGTTTCCGTCTATACCCATCCCGAGTACATGGCTCAAGACATAGCGTGGCTCACGACATATCTAATCCATCACACGGCCAGAACCACGTATACCAAGACGCTGAAGGGATGTCGCTACCCCTAATCCAATCACATCAACTGATTTCCCAAGGGTCTCTGAAAACCCATCACTTCGACTCACAAGGTCAACCATAACACAACTCCGACATCCACTAGGCTACTCTCGAGAGGAGCCAGCTACTATAACCAAGCCACCAACGAGGCTTCATCTGCACCTAAACAAACGCTGCTTGTACTAACACGTAATAGATGCCAATCGAGGCCAACCTCACACGGCTGAACCCAACTCACTGATGAGTTCCACAACATACCAAGCGATCGACGCTCAACCCATAACCCTGCTTCTGCAACTGATAGCAACCGAGTCGCATAACCAAGACCCAAACCATAGTCTCGTCGTCTCTAAGGGTGTACAGATTGTATATGAAGAAAGCATGAAACACGATAATCTAAGGTCGATCTATCATATTATTTCTACCACAAACCATATAATCATGCGAGCACATAGTCACGACGATCATGCAGACACAACACCGGTACCGAGGAGAACTAACAAGAATGACGCGTCACTTTGGATAACCTACTTAGATTCCCTGCTAGAAATCACGTCCATGAAACACGGTTCTAACTTGGCTCCCAAGTTTGTTAGTATAAATGCCCAAAGGCAAGACTAATCAATCCTAAGGTCTAACCTCCATGCTTATATATACACGACATCAACATGCTCCAAACATAAGCAACCAAGCGCACACACATCCTCACAAGGTGATGCACCCTCGTCTCCCACAGCTCATAGGTATTCGAACCCAGAGCTCTAATACCAATTTGTCATGCCCTAAACTTTGGGTCACGCGAAAAGCCACCAAACAACCACCAAACCCCCAAACAAAATGGATTTAAAACCAGAAGATCAAACAAGGCCAAAACCTTTGTAAAAATATACTATCGAGGGTTTATTGATTTAAAAGAGTAGCCAAAAGGCTACAGTTACAGCCCCACAGCAAAGCCTTTAAAAACAAAGTTCAAGTTTTGGATAAGAAATTTTTTTTTTAAAAAGAAGCTGAGGCCGTTTCAAAAATCTTCCTCGAAGCACAAGAGTTTAAATGAAGCATAAATCATTTGAAAATCCCGTTTGTAAACTGTTGATCCCAACAATGAAACACGTAGAATGAAACTACGAAAAAATAACAATCAACCCAAGGTTCTCTCGAAAGCATTAAAACATGCATACATCCACAATAATAGTATACGATTTACAACATGTTACAAATAAACATGAAACATATACAACAGGTATAAGCTACCTATCAAGAAAAAATAGACGCCTTGTCATCAGCCACCTCCGGGCACCACCGGGTCAACCTACAGGACCACGCTTACCTGAAAAAGGTTTTACAGCAAAATCCCACACTGTGAACCAAAGCCCAATAGGAAAAGACAATAAAGTTGTAAAGAATAAAATATGCAATCACAAGCATATGGGCTCAACCATAGGAGCCAAAAAGGTTTTTTCAACCGAAAATTATAAGTTTTTCATTAGACTAGCACGAGCCTCAAAACGGTTTTATTTCATAAAACCCCCCATTTTCGTCCTCAAAACCATGCATATCATGTAGTGGGAGCTAACTCAACCACATGCCAAAAGGTTTTACATCATAAAATCCCAAGTTTTCCCATCAGACTCCCAAAATAGTTTTTCCTTCACAACCAAGCATTTAAACAATGCAGAACCACATTTTTATAGTTGAAGGAAAACACTAACCGAAACATTACTTTCCCACTCGGATCACACACCGAGGAAAGATAAAAATAGTAAGCTGTAATAAAACAGTATACTCCACTCAGGCACACCGCCGAGGAGAAGAGGTAAAATAGTATTCAAAACATCGTTTCCCTCGCAGAATGTACCATCGCGGAATGGAAGAATATGATCCTATGTACCGACTCATTCACAAGAGGATAGAGATAGCAACTATAAATCCCTGTCCAGTATCTAACCCCCAGATATCGCGGGATCGCCTAAATACACACAGGTTCTATACGGAGCACCATGAACGTAACCACTCAATTTACAGGTTATGACCCCGAGGGAGTTGAGCACCCATCCATCTCAGTTTTCGGGGACTAGCCTGAAGGACCTGAGTACCTACTCTGCGCACATTTTCGGGCTTACACCGAGGGCAACTCGTGCCAAATACACGTCATCCCGGTACATCTAGATAATCTTCTAAAAATAGCACCGTAGCTTAACTACGCAAAACGTTTCACAAATATACATTATACATGTATATACAGATCCATCCATCAACATGGAGATCAACAAAACATTTCAAAATACTTTCCCCTGCTTTTAACAAAACGTTTCAAAACCTAAGACTCAACTCCGAAGACGAGCTCCAAACCTCCAAAACATACAATGTTGAGATTTTCATCAAAATCCTCCATTTTTCAATAAAAACCACTGTTATCAAGAACGCCCTTTGAAAATCATAAATCGCATGTCATATGATGTACTAAACCATGAAACGCAAAAAACATGCTTTTTCCTGAAAACCCAAGGTTTAAACATAGATATGACATTTCATGCATTTTCTATCGGTGAAAAAGTATACAATTACATATAACACCCTGATACAGCAGCAGGGTCTAGAATCCTGCCTCGTTGGGTCAAAACCCGACGTCTCAAAAATCAAACCTCGACGAAACAGAAATCTGACCAGATATATACGAAGCCTCCGGCACCAACATCGAGAATCCATAGTTCGATCGCTGAATATCGAGCCCCGGGCCTTCAAAATCTAGAGAGAAGGCAGAGAAAATGGCATAGAGAAACCAAATCTGGAAATCAAAATATCCCAAAATATCTCCACGGCTGGATATTTATAGAGAACGCCAAAAATCCACTGTTCAGTCGACTGAACCCTCAGTTTAGTCGACTGAATGACGCAACTGGAAATGCCAAAAAGCCTAGAAGAGAAGGTTTAGTCGACCGAACCTCCATGTCCAGTCGACCGAACTCAAAAAACTCGGTTCAGTCGATTGGGCCAAGCCCCTCAGTCGACCGAACTGCTGGGCAATGCATTTTTCTATGTAAAAATTGATTTTTCAGCCTTAAATCAAATCAAACAAGCCTCAACGGAACCCGAACACGCGTCAAGGGTGCACTTAAAACATTCTGGAGGTTCCGAGATAACTCAAACACTAAATCATTCAAAAATGAATCAGGTCGGGGTCTCACAGATACGGTACCTATTGAGGGTCGCTGACGAGAGATATGGTGCTCAGGCTCCTAGAGAAGAACGTCAACAGCAACTGCGTCAGCAGGAGCTCGTAGCGTCTCATCCCGCGGTATACAATGCGGTGAGGAACCGGATCATAGGTGTGTGGGTCAAAAGGTGCAGGATCACCCTCTCCAGCATCTGGATCCAGAAAATCAGCCATCTCAGCCTCTGCAGCAGCATCTGCAACTGCCTGTGCCTCAGCGGCTGCCCGGGCTTCCTCCTCAGCTGTCTTACGAGAGGCACGCTCTGCCTCAAGAAGAAGAGCATCCATCGCAGAGTTCGACTACGTAGCAGTGATGCCGCTGGTAGGGAGACTGGTGGTCGTATCCCTGAGTGTCCCCATGGAGGAACTCTCAGCAGCAGCGGGACCCCGTCGTGCCCCTAAGTCATCATCTTCCTAACCCTGGCCCGCCATGAAAAGGAACGGGATCACAAATAGGAGAGTGAACATCGTGAGAGAGGTAAAAGGTAAGAAAGAGTGAGGAAAGGAGCTTAGAATTTTGGAAGAACAAGAGAGAGCAAGAGAGAGTTTGGGAGCGCCTGGAAGCTAGAGAGAGAGTGAGGAATGAAGAATGATTTTGTTTTATTATGGTGTGTTATTTGTATTTTGTGCATATTGAGTTTATATGTGTTATTTTGCAAATATGATAATAATTAAAAAAAAAATTTTATTCCCTTCAAAACTTTTATTTCTCTAAATTTTTTATTTTGTGTTTATCTTGCTCTCGATAAATTTAATTTTAAACCGTAACTATGTTTTTAATTTTTTTTATTTCATACTTCGTTTCGAATTTTTAGGTCTTAACTCGACCAACTAATTCGTGATTTTTATTTTCTGATAAATTTAATTTTAAGCCGTATATAAGCTTTTAATTATTTTTTATCTCATACTTTGTTCTGAATTTTTGGATCTTAACTCAACCTATTAATTCGTGGCTCATTTTTCGATAAATTTAATTTTAAGCCGTAATTAGGCTTTTAATTATTTTTTATCTCATACCTCGTTCCAAATTTTTAGATTTTAACTTGACCTATTAATTCGTGGTTAAATTTAATTTTAAGTCGTAACTAGGTTTTTAATTATTTTTTATCTCATACCTCGTCCCGAATTTTTAAATTTTAACTCGACCTATTAATTCGTGATTCATTTTTCGATAAATTTAATTTTAAACCGTAACTAAGTTTTTAATTATTTTTATCCCATATCTCGTCCCGAATTTTTTGGTCTTAACTCGACCTATTAATTCGTGGTTCATTTTCCGACAAATTTAATTTTAAGCCGTAACTAGGATTTTAATTATTTTTATCCTGCACCTCGTTCCGAATTTTTAGGCCTTAACTCGACCTATTAATTCGTGGTTTATTTTTCGATAAATTTAATTTTAAACTGTAACTAGGCTTTTAATTATTTTTTATCTCATATCTTGTTCCGAATTTTTAGGTCTTAACTCGACCTACTAATTCGTGATTTTCATTTTCTGATAAATTTAATTTTAAGTCGTAACTAGACTTTTAATTATTTTTATCCCGTACCTCGTCCTGAATTTTTAGGACTTAACTCAACCTATTAATTCGTGGTTTATTTTCCGATAAATTTAATTTTAAGTCGTAACTAGGTTTTTAATTATTTTTTTATCTCATACCTCGTTCCGAATTTTTAGGTCTTAACTCGACCTACTAATTCGTGATTTTCATTCCGATAAATTTAATTTAAGCCGTAACTAGGTTTTTAATTATTTTATCTCATACCTCGTTTCAAAATTTTAGATCTTAACTCGACCGATCAATTCATGATTACTTTTTCGGTTAAAATAATTTCTTGGATCTTAGCTCGATCCTTTTAATTATTTTATCCAACCGAGTTCTTAGATCTTAACTCGATCTTTGACTTGCTTGTTTGTGCTCCCTTTAGATCTTAACTCGATCTTTAGGATTTGTTCAATTATACCAGCATCTACATCATGTTAACATCTATATCGTGCTACATTTTACGTCATACTTTGCATCTTTGCATTTTGCCCCAAGATCTACGTTTTGGTCTGATCCCTAGCTAAAGGGGTACGTAGGAAACTCGATGAAAGTTTGAGCACGACCAATATCATATGTATGCTTGTGTGTTTGTGGCCTAAGATTGATGGTTCAGTCAAATAGTTGTTGTCTCTGGATTTTTTATATAACTTGTATCACGTGTTGCTAAACGAGTCATATCAAAGAGGGGCAACTGTAGACACCCCAATTTGATCCCACACAATCTTAGGTGGATCTGATGATAAAAACAGGTGAAACAAGTGCTTCAGTTCGATCCCCGGAAAGTGATCCAAGCTCGAAATTTGAACCTTAAACAGTAAAAACTTTCAAAACCAGTAACTTGTTATCCAAGCAATTTCCAAACATGGCGATCGCCAACTTCATTGTGGCGACCGTCAATAGAACCTTGTGGAACCTTTTTCAAAATGGCGACCGCCAACTCACATTGTGGCGGCCGGCAACTCCAAATGGCCTGACGTGTCCCCAAAATGTGGCAGCATCTCATTGACTGAAGAACTCTATAAATACGGTACCCCTGGTACGTTTTCAAGGACAGAATTGGAGTGTGAGGTTTTGAGAAGGAAGCTCTGCCGAGACGCCGAGCAATTTCGAGCCCCGACGCCGAAACCTTGCCGAAAACACCACCAGAGGTTCGACTCATTGAAGCACATTCCCTATTTGAGGATTCCTACACAATTTAGGTATTTCTTTTAAATTCAATCTTAATTTGCATACTTGTTTCATTTGTGTAGTTAATTTTATTCTTTTCTATTCAATTCCTTTCATTTGGTTTAGTTTTTTTTTTTGTATAGCTTAGTCTCTTTTAATTAATTGTTTAGTTTACACATTGCACACATAACACATTGTTACCTTTTTATTATTTCCATTAAATAGTGCAAATATGTCTTAACAATTACAACTAATTAATATTGTTAATTGTTATAATAATGCACTTACATATATATGAATATAGTTACCAATACTATATTCATAATTGACAATTAAAATAGCATAGTTCATTTTATTTTTCTTTTTATTTTCCATTGCTCTCTTTCTCTTTCAATATAGTTTAATTTCATTTGTTAGTATTAGTCTAATCTTCTAATATTCATTTTCCTTCTTCTTTCATTATTAGCTTAATGTTCCCTCATTAGTCTTTGTTTTTTTTACTTACTTTTTTTTAGTATAATTTTCTTTTATAGTATTTACATTTCATTTCCTTTTTTCTTTTCTTTGATGTAATTTTGATTTCTCTTTTAATATCTCATTTTATTTTCTTTTTAGTCTAATGTTCCGTTTATTTTCTATTTCTTTTAATTCCCTTTCAATAGCAATGTAATTTCCTTTTGTTTCAATTCCTTCCCTTTTATTATCTAGCTTTATTCACCTCATAATGTAGCACTTTAATTTCTTTAATTATTAGTTTTAATTTCCTTATAAAAATCTCATTTAGCATTTCTTCTCTTCTAATACTAATACTTATAGAATTTTATTTTCATTTTCTTTTCTTTTATCCTTCTTTTTCTCTTATTTCATTAAAACCAAAAACTACAAAAAGATTTTAGGTTAATTTTCATCTTTAAGTAGCACATAATTTTTTTTTGTTCCATTATTCTTTCCATATTCTTCTATTTTCTTTTTCTTTTTTTTCATTCCCTTCTAAAAATATAAAATGTGAATAATTAAATCTTCTTTTATTTTCAAAACCTTCATTTCTTTTTATTTTTGTTAAAACTTAAAAATCACAAAAAGTTTTATAAATTAGCTTTCATCTTTTAAGTGTTATCTTCTTTTATTTTCTTCTTATTTTCTTTTGTCTCTTTTAAAACATAAAATGTAAATAATTAGGTTTTATAAGCATTTTTTAATATTTTATTTTGGCTTAATCAATCTTTTATAGAACTTTCTTTTATTTCTTTCTTCTACAAATTAAAATTTCAAATATTTGCTTGTTAATACAAAATGTTTATTATTTTAGTTAGTTTTTTCTTTAACATAGAATTTTTACAATGCTTTCTAACTTTGTAAATAATTGGACAACATGCATATTGTATATATTAGTTTAGAATTAAGTTGCATTGCTTCAAAAATTGTATAGTTTATTTTCATTTGCAATCCATGTTTAGGTAATTTTGGCAATTTTATGCATTTTTTAAAAATCAAAGCATGTTTCATGTATCCTTTAGATAGAAATTATATGCCATAGGACTTAGAATTTTATCCCTTTATTTTTAAAATCAAACCATGTTAGTTTAGGTTGATTAAACGGTATTGCATCTGGGTATATTTCATGTATCCTTTAGATAGAAATTGCACGCCATAGGACTTAGGATTTTATCCTTTATTTGCTTTAATTTAGAGTGCTATGTACATATGTTATGTATTTTTTACATTTGATTTTGAATGTTCTCCCTTTGTCTCCACTTTTCTTTATTTGCATGCATTTGAGAAATTATATTAAAGAACCAATGATGATTAGTAGAGGCCAACCTTACGGTTGGGCGAACGGGGTGCCTAACACATTTTCCAATTCGTACCTTAGCCACCGGACCCTCTTTCTCTGGTTAAATACTTTTAAGATCAGTTAGCCATTTTTGTTTTTCTTAGTTTTTCTCAAAAACTAAGTGGCGACTCTATTTTCAATGAAAGGGGATTTTCAAAAGTTGGTTTTCAAGGTGTTAAAGTATTTTCAAAACATCTTTGAATTCCCTCATTCATTTTTTTTAACCCCCAAATTCCAACGCCACGGTATTTTCTGGCGACTCCGCTGGGGACTGGTTCCCAAAATCAAATAAGAGGGCTAGACTTGAAAATATCATTGGTTCTTAATAAAACTTCTCACTTGCATTGTCACATACATATGCATTGTTCTTCAACACCTCTGCCTGGTCGACCCGATGCCCAGAGCGTTAATCCGTTTCGGGGATTGTTGGGAAGACGGGCAACCCTTGCTAACTGTACGCTTCCATAGGTGCAATAAAAGAGTTCGGGCGTACTGTTTGACCATGTCCTGCACCACTCCAGGCATGGGAGATATATACCCGGCTCTATTCAGAAGGTACCCTATTCAAGTTGACCAAAATCGGCCTTTTGCATATAGTGAACTTAGAACCCCCCTCCCCCAATTAAGTATTGCTAACCCTAGTAGGATTATGTGTTTTTATTCATTGTATGTGTTGTCTGTATATTGTTAAGGTTTTTTTGATCAAGTTTAGGCTAGTTTGTTCTCCGGGTTTTCTATTCCCTTTTGCTTACGCTAGTTTTTCATTTGGGTTCTTACCTGAATTTTTTTCTTCGCCATATTCGGCTTTTCACACTATAGTTTTCTTCCCGGGGTCATGTTCGCATTTCGTTTTAGCACCCCTAGGGTACTCTCTCTCTCTTCTCTGGGTTCTACTCGGATTGTTAGTTCTTCCCTATTGTTGTATTAGGCTTCTTCCCGGGGTCGTGCTTGTGTTTTGTTTTGGACCTTTAAGATGATTTCTTCCCCTCCTGGGTTCTTTTTGACTTGCTAATTCTAAACCCCATTTTTTTCTAAGCTTTCTTTCTTCCGACCTGTGTGTGAAAGTTTTGTTCCCCTACCGTTATACCGTCGGTTTTCCTTTAGAATCATAAGGATGAATTAGTCTCTCGAGGCTTAGAATAGTCTCCTTATCGGAGCACCGTCAGCTTAGATAAAACCTTTCCTCTAGAGTTAGGTTGATCTATCCCCTTTGGTTCTCATTCTGGGTTTTCATATGTTATGCTGCTGGTATGAACCCGACAGGGGCGTTATTTCAGTTTCATCTATTTTGGGTATCTAGGATATTTACTGTTTGTTGTCCGAATTCTTTTGAAAAATATCTGAGATTGGCTATTTTGCTTCTAGGATCTAGGTTTTTCTATGAGTTACCATTGATCCGGGAAGAGTACAGCCAACACGAGTTTGGGTAAGATCAGAATCAGGCAGATTACGCAGAGTATCTGAATCAACCGACATGGCTAAAAATGAAGTTAATCTGACAGCCCTTATGAGGGCTATTACCGAGATACAGCGAGCTGTAGAGCAACAAACCCAAGCCCAAAACTAGTGCCAGGCACAGATACAAGCAATTCAGGCCTGCATGCATGGTATGAATGGACAGCCAGACAATATGAATGAGAATGGTGAAGATTTCTGGGTTGACAACCAAGGCCAGAGATACCGCAAGTTGCTGTATCACCTCGGGTTCCCCGCCCGATTGTGGCAGAAGAAGAAAACACTGCTCAGACCAGGAAATTCGCGCTGCCAGAAAAGATTGACCGGATAGAAAAAGTGATGAGAAAAGCTAAAGAAATAGAAGAATATATGCTGGACGTAGGCGGTCTGTGCCTATTCCCAAATGCGAAGCTGCCCGAGAAGTTTAAGATGCCAGAAATGAAAAATTTTGATCGCACTGGGGATCCCCGTATCCATCTGAGAATGTACGTGGGCACTCTCTCCCCCATGGGGATCGACAATCAACTTAAGGCCCAACTGTTCCACCGATCGCTTTCTGGGGCCATGCAAAGGTGGTTTCTCTCTCTAGAAGTAGCTAAAACTAGAACATGGAAAGATATAGCCACTGCCTTCGTCAGTCAGTATAGTTACAACGTCCAGCTGGACGTCACTACTCGAGAGCATGAAATAACCCGACAAGAGAACTGGGAATCTTTTGTTGACTTTCTGACCCGCTAGAGAGGTAAGGCCGCTAAAATGACAAGCCGACCTTCTGAAAAGGAGCAAGTAAGGATGGTGGTAAAGAACCTATAGTCTCCATTAAAATGCTACCTCATCACGCAACCACTTTCCACCTTTGAATAGCTATTCGACGCAGGGGTGCAAATTGAGGACGCTATCTAATCTGGTGATATCGAGAAAGCAGAACCCAGTCAGAAGCCACCAAGAAGGACCTTCCCCGCAACCAACCAAAATCAACCGGCTGCTCGCTCAGGCGAGGTAAACCTTTTGAATCCTTCCCCTCCCACCCATCCAATGAACAATCTTCAGCAATCAGACCACGGCTAACAGCAAAAAAAGACGAGGAGGGTCTTCACCCCCCTCAACATTTTCTTGTCCACTGCCCTGAATCGACTTGTCGAGAAAGGGCTCCCCAAACCTTTAGACCCCATGCCGGTACCCGATCCCTTGCCACCAAGATTCAATGCTTCCCAATACTACGCCTTCCACCAAGGTCATGGGCATCTAACCGACAAATGTTTGAGACTTCGCCATGAGATTCAGAATCTCATTAACAACAAAGTGATCCCTCCTCCATCAGTCACCCCAAAACCGAACGTCACAACCAACCCACTACCAAATCATGCCATGCAGGCTGGAGTAAACCACATGTTTTTAGGGGAATCAAAGGACCCGAGTCAGCACATCTGTTCAACATACTCGCCACGTCCTTGTGTCTCCGTTATTGAAAATTAGGAGGGTTGTTCATTGATCATGGCTGGAAATGGCTGGGATGCCATGGAGGAGTGGAATGCTAATGACTGGGAGGGATATCAGGCAGCGATACAGGCAAACCAACAAGAGGAAGAGGAATGTAATGAAGAGGATGACTGGCAATTGGATTATCCAACTTGTCCTTATGGATTTGGTCATATACTCGATGGAATCACTATTCTCCAACTCTTCAAAGAGAAAGTACACGTTGACGACATGCAATCTTACTGGCTGGTGAGGATTGTGCTAAAATCAGATGGGGCCGAGTGGACTGACTTTTGGGCCACTCAGAAGCAACAAGTGGACTTTATTGGGGAAGATATCTGGGTGGAGATTGACAATACCTGGGCTATTGAAGATGACGAAATAAGGAAAGGAAGACTGGCGATCACTGATTTAGGCAATTTATGGGCATTTGATAACCCTCCGCCTGTGAACGAAGTAAGGAAGACCGGTGACACAATAACATGATTGTGGGATCCTGAGGAAGATGTAAAACATCTCACCAGAAGTGGGCGACACTTCAAACCAACCCAACTGAAAAGAGGGCAGCCGAGTGGAAAAGAAAAGGAGAAAGAACAGGAAGAGGAAGATGATGCGGTGTTGAGACAATTGAAGAAGACACAGGCCAACATTAGTATCTGGGGCTTATTGATGGCGTCACATAAGCACAGACAAGCTGTCTTGAAAGTTTTGAATAAAGCCAGTGTCCCGATAGATGCAACCCCCGAATAGCTGATCGGGCTCATCTTGCCAGCCGCCGAACCAAAGGTCATTTCCTTTTCTAATAAGGATCTGCCTACTGAAGGAAAAAGTCACAATAATCGGCTCCACATCACTGTCAAGTGCCTTGAAAAATGGGTCCAGGTGACCCTTATCGATAATGGGTCAGCTTTCAACGTTTGCTCGCTGAGAACGGCCGTCTTCTTAGGGATGAGGCCAAACCAGTTCACTCCTTGGAATCAAGGAGTGCGAGCTTATGATAACACAATAAGAGATGAACTAGGACTTGTGTCATTTGCCGTTTTCGTAAGACCACTAGAAACCTCAGTTGAGTTTCACATGCTAGATGTGCCGGCCTCCTTCAATCTGCTGCTGGGCAGGCCGTGGTTGCATGATCCAAATGTCCAAGCAGTACTATCTACCCTTCACCAAAAATTGAAATTGATAAAGAACAAGGTAGTTTTAACCATCCACGGAGAGGACAATATTCACCCCCCGAAAGGAGGAGAGGACACCACTCTACTAGAAGTTCAGCATAGTGAAGATGATGTGTTACTCAGTGGTTTCCAGTTCGATGAAGCACAGGCTGTTCAGACGCTAATGAATGAGGAAGAAAGGTATGTCAACCCGCGAGCTTTAACAATGATGAGAGAAATGTCCTTCTTCCCCATAATGGGATTAGGACGCAAGCAGCAAGGAATCCCGGAACCCATTCAGGTATTGCCGACTTCGCACCAGTTTGGTCTCGGGTCTGAACCAACAGAAGAAGACCTGGAAGGGCCTAGAAGGGGACGAAAGGCCAATTACTTCGGGACACTCAATGGATACTTCGTCAAGGAAGGGGAAGATTTCCTATATTGTGGCTTTCCGGAACCGTGGATCGACGAAGAAACCAATCAAAAGTTACCACGGTTGGAGATTTTTTTCAGCCACCACCTATCTAACATAGAAGAAGAAAAGAGAATGGAAAGGAAAGAAGAAGGAAAGAAGGTCCGGGAGGAAGACTGGGCTGACAAGTTTGATGGTGCCGACATAGGAATGCTGTTTAACGAGAAGATGGCTCAGCTGCAAGTAACTGATCAGAACTGTTTCATGATGGATTTCGGTGAACCAACCAATTGAACCAAGCTTATCATCGATGTGGCCATGAAGGAGGTGAAGAATTGGTCCATCGAGTCTTCTGGTGTGTAGGTCATCTATCCTGAGTCCAAGTTTGAATTAGAGCCTGTAATTGAGGGCACGTCTGTTAGTGCTCCTCTTCCTGATTTTACCATTGAGTTTGTAATTCCCACTGTTCTTAATGAAATGAACAAGATTTCCGATTACTCTGCTTTGTTCGATTTATTTCATATCCTTTTTGACGATTTTGAATTCGACGGGGACATCCCCGAAGAAATAAAAATTTTAATAAAAAGAGAAGAAGAAATGCGTGCCCAACCCATAATTGAAGAGACTTTGTCAATAAATCTGAGTAATGAAAATAACTTGCAAAATGTTCAAATTATTTCTTCTTTATCCTTAGCTGAACAAGAACAATTAATAACTTTATTAAAAGAATTCAAAGATGTGTTTGCATGGCTTATGAGGATATGCCCAGAATTGATCCCGATCATCCAGCACCATATCCCTCTATACCCCGATGCTAAACCAGTCAAACAAAAATTAAGACGCATCCGACCAGAATGGGCTCTGAAGATCAAAGAAGAAGTTGTCAAACAGATCGATGCTAGATTCCTAATGGTAACTGAGTATCCGAAGTGGGTAGCTAATATAGTGCCAGTTTTAAAGAAGGACGGTCGTATCCGGGTCTGCGTAGATTTTTGGGATCTCAACAAGGCTAGCCCAAAAGATGATTTCCCGTTGTCACACATCGATGTCTTGGTGGACAGTATAGCAGGGCATGCTTTGCTATCATTCATGGACGATTTTTTTGGGTACAACTAGATTCTAATGGGTTCCAAAGATAGAGGAAAGATGACTTTCACCACGCTCTAGGGCACCTACTGTTATCGTGTGATGCCATTCGGTCTAAAGAATGCAGGGGCAACCTATCAAAGGGCCGCCACTACTTTACTTTATGACATGATACACAAAGAGGTCGAAGTGTACATAGATGATATGATAATCAAGTTTAAGGATCAGGATGGCCACATTATAGCACTGTGAAAGTCCTTTGAAAGAATTCGAAAGTACAGGATGCGGCTCAACCCGCAAAAGTGTGCCATCAGAGTCACTGCTAGAAAAATGCTTGGATTCATGATCACTCAAAGAGGCATTGAAGTCGATCCTTCAAAGATTAAGGCAATCTTGGATATGCCTCCTCCGAGGACCGAGCGAGAGGACAGGGGCTTTCTGGGGAAGATTCAGTTCATCAGCTGATTCATCGTAAAATCGACTACTACCTGCGAGTCGCTCTTCCGTCTGTTGAAGAAAGGAGTTGAATTTGAATGGGATCACAAATGTCAAGACGCCTTTGATGCCGTACGTCAATATATGCAAAATCCACCTGTTCTAACTCCTTCCGAACCTGATAGACCACTGATGCTCTATTTGCCAGTAACCGATTCAGCTATGGGATGTATGTTGGCACAAGAAGGTGAAATCATAATAGAAAAGGCTGTATATTACTTAAGCAAGAAGATGATCGGGTCAGAAGTACGGTACACGCCATTGGAGAAGACATGTTGGGCCTTGGTTTGGGCTTCCCGAAAACTAAGACATTACATGCTATCTTTCACAATGAACATCATCTCTCGGATGGACCCATTGAAGTATCTGTTTGAAAAGCCAGCACTGACAGGAAGGCTAGCCCGATGGTTACTGTTACTATCAGAGTTTAACCTCCAATATGTCACCTAGAAGTCAATCAAAGGTAGGGCAGTGGCAGAATTTTTGGCCGACCAACCAGTTGAAGGGGATGAAGACACAAAATTCCAATTTTCTGACAAATCGCTAATGAAAGTTGGGGAGGACAAATGGACTCTATATTTCGATGGCACATCGAATCAATACAACTATAGAATAGGAGTCCTTCTTGTCACCCCCGATGATTCACATGTTCCGTTGTCCCTAAAACTCAATTTTGAAGTCACCAACAATCAGGCTGAGTATGAAGCATGTTTAGCTGGATTGGAGGCAGCCTTAGAACTAGGGGCAAGGAAACTGGAAGTCATTGGAGACTCAGCACTAGTAGTTTCACAAGCAAGAGGAGAATGAAAGGTCAGGAATTTAACCTTAATTCTCTACCATCAAAAGCTGGAGAAGCTGATACCGTTCTTTGAATAAGTAATCTTTACCCATGTGCCGAGACTGCAGAACAAGTTTGCCGATGCACTGGCCACCCTAGCATCCATAATTGACATACCATCCGGAGTGCAGATGAGACCTCTGATAATAGAGCAGAAAAGAAAGTCGGCATACGAGATGACAGCTGCTATTGAAGAAAGCACTGATGGCCTCCCATGGTATTTTGGCATTAAGAACTTCATAGAGAAAAGAGAATATCCCAAGTTGGTGAGCAAAAAAGACAAAAGGGCAACACGGCGACTATCTGCGCAGTTTGTCATTTGTGGTGGTAGACTGTACAAACGAGGACATTCTAAGGTCAACAAGCTGTGTAAACACTGAAAAGGGCCAAGAGCTGATGAAAGAGATACACGTCAGAGTCTGTGGGCCGCACATGAGTGGTAATATGTTAGCCAAGAAGATCCTACGACAAGGATACTTTTGGATAACAATGGAGACAGATTGTATGCAGTTTGTGCAGAGGTGTCATAAGTGTCAGATTCACGCAAACCTCATGCACGTTCCCTCGTCTTAGCTGTACAACCTGACGTTACCATGGCCATTTTCAGTATGGGGCATCGATGTGATTGGCAGAGTAACACCAAAGGCATCTAATGGACACGAGTTTATCTTAGTGGCTATTGATTATTTCACCAAGTGGGTAGAAGCTGCTTCCTACTCGGTGTTGAAAGCCTCCCATGTTGCCAGATTCATCAAGCAAAATATCATCTGTCGGTATGGAGTTACCCACGAGGTCATCTCGGATAATGGCTCACATTTCCAAGGGGAAGTCTTGAACCTTTTCAAGGAATACCGGATAATGGCTCACAAGTCCTCGCCATATCAGCCGCAGACTAACGAAGCTGTCGAGGTAGCAAACAAGAACATCAAGAAAATTTTGCAAAAGACAATCAACTTGCACAAAGATTGGCCGGAGCATCTACCATTTGCTCTTTGGGGATACCGAACGTCGATCAGAACTTCAATCGAAACTACACCATACTCTTTAGTGTACGGGATGAAAGCCATCCTTCCCATTGAGGTGGAAATTCCTTCACTAAGGATAGTGGCCGAGGCCAGTATTTCAGAAGCAGAATGGCAGAGGAACCGAATGAAAGAGTTGCTTTTTTTTTTTATGAAAGAAGACTGCAAGCCCTATTTCATGTACAAGGTTACCAAAGGAGGATAGCTCGGGCATTCAATAAGAAGGTCAAGACTCGGGACCTCAGATAAGGAGATTTGGTTCTCAAAGAAATCAAAGCTCCCATCTTCGACCCCAGAGGCAAGTTCAAGCCAAACTGGTCCGAACCTTTTCTTATCAAAGCCATCATGACCGATGGTGCAGTCATTATCATGGATCTGGACAGCAATGTATTCTCCACCCCAGTAAACCTCGACCAGCTTAAAAAGTACTATCCTGAGGTAGAAATAAAGATAAAATAAAAACTTGCTTAGTTGAAAACTGGAAAGGCGACTCAAGAAAAAGTTAGAGCAGCCCGCAAGGCCGAAAACCAGAAAGGGCGACCTTGGTAAAAGTCAGGGCACTACAAAAGGAGAGTGTTAATACCCGAGTGAAAACCAAGCTCGAACTACGCTATGGCCTAATTTCATCTTTTTGGGATACGTAGGAACCTTCTTTTAAAGGAGTTCGGCCACTTTTTTAGTCTTTGATCATCCTAAATCTAAATAAAACCAATGCAAATTATTTCTTGAATTTTTAATAATAAAGTAATTAAAACTTTGGATAATTTAAACCATCCTAAACATAAAGTGAAAATTTGTCATTACTTCGATCAGAATTACAAAGTTTTGAATAAAAAAGGAGGGTACACAAGTCCCAAACTCTACAAAAAAAAAGAGAGAGAAAGCTGTGAAATTTTTCAAAATAAACCAGAGATCCTCAAACTTTTCTCCTTTTCGTTGCTTGTTTCCCCTCTTGTAAGACCCGAACCCGTCTCTTTTTTAGACTTATATGTATATTTGAGGTGTCTTGCATATATATGTCTGCAGTGTGTGATTTACTTATTTTGATGCATGTTTATGTTTATCTGAGCATGTGGGGTTGGTTCCCAGGGTTGTAGAGAGTTGCCGTACGAATTTCAAATATTCAAAAAAAAAGATATTTTGGAGGCCTGTAAATATCATAACTTAGATATTTTTTAAAAGATATTTTTAAAAACTTAACTCCTAAATTTTCTCCAAATTCTCTCTACCTTCTCTCTAATTTCTCGGGGGCCCGGGGCTTGGTTTTTGGCGGACCATCTGCTAATCCTTAGTATCGGCATCGAGGGTTTCGCATCCATCCAGTCAGAATTTGATTCCGACGAAACTCGAATTTGTACGTGGATTGAGGCATCGGGTTTTTGACCCAACGAGGTAGGATTTCAGATTCTACTGTTGTATAAGGGATATATATGTAATCTTATGATGTTTTACCGTTTAAAAATGCATGAAAAGATGATTTGTGTTTTAGATTCAGTGTTGGGTTAAAATCATTTTTCGGCATTCGGTTATATGAAATCGAAAGAGGGATGTTCCTTTCGAGGTTTTATGTAGCCTTGAGCTCGGGTATGCTTTTGGGTATCAAAACGGACATTTTTTAGGCTTGATCTGAGGTTTGGAAACCAAAATCGTAGCTCAAAACATGATCTGGGCTGGTTCGGTCGATGAACCCATGAGTTCAATCAACTGGATCATCATGTGGGAGGATTAGTCGACTGGACTTAGGAGGTCAGTCGACTGAAGTGGCTTCTGTTTTGGGTTTTCACTTCCAATGTGTTTTTCAGTCGACTAGACGGAGAGTCCAGTCGACTGAATCTAAATTTTTTGGAAAATGAGGTGTTTTGGTTCAAGCTTTTCTCGTGCGATGTTTATTCGAGATTTTTTATGAGATTCTATGGTTTCAAAAAGGGTTACCAGAAGTTTTCAAAAGATGGTTTGAAAACGGAGTTATGGGAAAACGTGTTTATTGAAGGTTTGGAGCTAGCCCGTGGGGT
>JAULJZ010215143.1:0-18277 GCA_032270985.1 Heliamphora pulchella | reverse complement strand
GGAGCCTTCTTTGTCTTGTTGGGATAGATTTCTTACCATTCCTCCGAGTGAGCAACTGTTGGAGAGTGTGGATGTGCGTTGGGAGCTTCTTCATAGCCACGCAATTGGGGTTTTAAGGGTTTGGAGATTGCTAGAGGCTCAATTCATGTTGGTGGAATGCCCTAAAGGTAGGATCTAAGACTAATCTTGATCAATGTATGTATATGAGTTGTGTTTTTGTTGAATTTTCTTAAAAGCATAAAAAACTTATATTTTTGAAACCCTAGATTGGTGAGAAATGTTTTAGCATGTTATTTATGGGCTTTAAGCATGATTTTGGTGAAATCTGTCTTGTGATTTTTGTTAGAGATGATTTGATTTGAAAAAGGGAAAACTAAGGTTTGGTTTGGGCCAAATTCATAAAAATTTGGGGTCTTTTGGGTTGGAGACCCAGATGACGAAATTAATTGAGTTTTTGGACAAATTAAGGTTATGTTAACCTAGTTGCGTATAAATTTTATAAATTTGCAAAGATGTATGAAAATGGTGGATGATGGGTTGGGGATTGTGTGTAATTCCAATGAATTATTGAATACAAATCATATAAGATGTTAATTTGGGGGTTTGACCCGTGTTATTCAAATAAATGAATCATGAGAACGTTTCATAGGATCAAGAATCGAAAATCACGTGATGATTAATTGGGGTTTGAATTAATTAAACTCGAATGTGATGTGAATGAGAACCAAAGTGTGTGTTTAATGGCTTGACCCTAAGCGTGTTGGGTATTGATGAGAGGAACCATGTTTGGGTTGGATTCGTGTTGATTTTAATGTAAATGATCTAATTAAGGTACCGTATGATTTTATTAGATAATTAAGTTTGGGCACAAGTTGCTCCTCAGTGAAAGACCGAAAACTTGCGCAATGTAAGGTAATTCTTTTTTTCGGGTTAATCCCGTAAAAGCGTGCTCTTAGGCGGCCCACCCATCTATGTTTTCGAGAAAAATCAAAAATGTGTGCTCTTTGTGTTGGGCTATAGAATGGG
This sequence comes from Heliamphora pulchella, assembly GCA_032270985.1. Classification (NCBI taxonomy): domain Eukaryota; kingdom Viridiplantae; phylum Streptophyta; class Magnoliopsida; order Ericales; family Sarraceniaceae; genus Heliamphora; species Heliamphora pulchella. The sequence continues at coordinate 17,251 of JAULJZ010215143.1, read as the reverse complement.
TATTTATCCATCGGGTCTCGCGTGGCCCAGTTGTGATAACTACGCCAGGGTTATAGGTGCCGTTCGGGTTTTGGTACTTAATTAAATCAATAATTCGTTTGGATTTGAAAAACCTTGGTTAATGGTTGAGAATAACTGAAAGTATGGAAACCGTAAATAGAATTGAGTTTGCAAAACCTTTATTAAACGATTGGGAATTGTGGTAATGTGGAAGGTAATTGGGAATGTGAAACATTGAACGGTTTCAAAATAATAAGGAAATGAAAGGGGTAAAACTATGGTGTTGTGTTTAAATGTGATTGGTTTGATTATGAGAATCCGGTTATGTGAATGAAGCTTGCTTTGAAACTGAACTTAGTTTTTGGATAAAACTATGTGGTGCATCTCACACAACCATCCTCGTATGTCATGCATTCGTTCATCTTTAGTCTATTTCCTATGAGTTTCGGCTCATGTTGTTTAAATAAATTTCAGGTGATAAAGAGGAGCATGTAATCAGATGAGAAGAAGGGTCGTGGTGGTTCCCTTGGGTCTTTTTTGGTTAAAGTTGGTTATTGTCTTTGTAATTATTTTGTTATTATCGAGAATTGTATTTGGGGTTGGTCGAATTTGTTTGTAAGGCCTTAAGGCCGTAGATTCATGACTTGTATGCATGTGAGATCGTCGGGTTCTTATTCGGGTTGATTTCTCGTTTTTCGTATGACATTCTCTAGTCTACAATGGTAGTTTTCAAGTTTTGAGAAGTTAGAGGTTGTTTCAATGTTAAATGTATGTTTTTAACTCTAGGTTTTTAGCTTATGAAAATTATATTTAAAGTATGAGAGATTTTGATGTTTTTCCAACTCTTAGAAAATTTTCAAAATTTTGGAGCAGTTTGCTCTCGGGTACCTCACTGCTCGAGCGGTGGGGAGTCCGCTCGAGCGAATTTCGCTGGGTGGCACTTTTCTTGAAAATTTGTTTGAAAGAAAGATTTGTTAGTTATCTCCTGGGAATCTTTTCGATATAAAAAGTTATATTTTGGAGGTTGTTTACGGTTTAAAAGGGTCTCGTTTACTTTGATTGTGATGGGGGAAAAAGAAACGTTTTTGATTTATATGGGTAACAAAGTTCAATTTTGGTTAATCATTTGATTTGACTTCGTGGTGAAAACTCAAACTCGGGTTTCATTACCCTTTTATCGTGGGGTTTTATTGTTTGGAAATCGGGGCATTACATTGATCAAATCCTTAGTCCAAATGCCATAAGCTATCTTGCTGAATCCACGTGCACCGTTCCCCGCTTGACCACCGCAGCAAAGAATTCTCGAAACTTCACACGTGTTGAATCCTCAATACTTTCATAATCTCAGCATCAATCTCATCATCTTCCTTAGCCTCGTCAATGTCATCCTGAATCGTTTTAAAAGCCATGCTTTTAGATTTTTTAGGTTGACGTAGACTAGGTTCATAGGTTTGAAAATTTTCAACCAACTATTCCACTAGCAATGTATCAGCATCTTTGCTTTCTTCAATAACAGTAATTTTTGGTTGGAATCTCTCGGGAAGTGATCTCAAAATTTTTCTAACAATAAGGGATTTTGGAATTTTTTTGCCAAGAATAAAGCAAGAATTAACTATGTCATTCAATTTGGCATAAAAATCATCAAATGTCTCTTTATTTTCCATTCTTAAAGTTTCCAAACTGGTAGTGAGCCTTTGAAGTTTTGAAATTTTTACAGTTGTAGTACCTTCATGAGTGACTTCAAGGATATCCCATGCTTCTTTAGCAATTTCACACATACATATTCGTCTGAATTCTTCTGGTGTGGCACCGGTAAAGATAGCGTTGATAGTTTTGCTATTCCAGATTATATTTTTAAAAAAAGATTTATCCAATTGTTCGGTTGGTTTTAAAATAAAATTATCTCCAGACTTTACAGTAGGTCGGGTATAGCCAGTAACAACTGAAATCAAAACTCTTTCATCAATGGATTTTAAAAATGCCCGCATCCGAGCTTTATAATAAGGGTAATTCTTTCCATTTAACATGAGTGGTCTAATGGTTGAATTTTCTTCTTTTGAAAATTCCATAATTAAGATTGATTACGACTGTTTTTTCAAAAAAAATCTTTTATTTTTGAAAAAAAATATTTTTGATCAAAAAGAATTATAACTCTTTTTTTAATAAAAAAAATATAATTATTCTTGAAAAAAATAAACCCGCTTTGATACCAATTGAAAAATTATTTTTATATTTTTTAATCAAACCAATTAAAAAAATATTCTTTTTATGTTTTTAATCTATCCATGTCGTGGAATCCGAGAAGTAAATAATCAAACATCCAAATTTAACACACGAGATTTTTTACGTGGAAAACCCAACTTTGGTAAAAAATCACAGGACTAATCCTAGTCCAGGTAAATCAAGCACTAACCAATTGGACAGTTACAAGACACCCACTTACAGACTTTGATCGAATTCTCAATCCAAATGCCTTAACTATCTTGCCGAATCTATGTGTACCGTTCCCCGCTTGATCACTGCAGTAATGAATCCTCGAAGCTTTACGCGTATTGAATCCTCAGTACTTTCACACTGGCAGAATCCTCCGTCGGTAAACTTAGAACGCCTTGTAAGTTGAACACGAACAATCTCGAAATTTTTGAAACTCGAAAGGAACTTCTGATCTGCTTTAGAATCTCTGATTATTGAAGTGCAAAAGTTGATTTCCATGACTGGCCTATGGTCCTTTATATAGGTCTCAAAACTATGTAATTGGAGTTTCAATTGAATTAAAACTATCTAGGGTCTACTCGAGTGCACTTGGGACCGCTTGAGCAGTCACGTACTAGATTGCATTATGCTTGCACGATCCTGCTTAATTGGTTAAAGATGAACCAATTAAGAGAAATGAGCTTTTTTTAATGAACCAAACTTATCTTTGGCACTAACGCCTAGGTCATATTAATTTAAAAAGAATCAATAGACTGGTTAAAGATGAACCTTTGAGTTCATTGGAAGTGGAGGCACTTCCAGTCTGTGAATCCTGCTTGGAGGGTGAGATGACTAGAAGGCTATTTTTGGCTAAAGGCTATAGAGATAAAGAACCATTAGAACTGGTTCAGTCTTACTTATGTGGACCTATGACTATCCGGGATAGAGGAGACTTTGAGTATTTTGACTCTTTTATTGACGATTACTCAAAGTATGGATACATTTATTTGATACACCGTAAGTGCGAATACTTTGAGAAATTCAAAGTATTAAAGGCGAAAGTGGAGATGCTTCTAGAAAATGTATCAAGACACTTCGGTTTGACTGTGGTGGCGAGTACCTGTCACACTCCAAAACCCAGGGTTCTTCTCTCAAAACAAACATACATACCATGCATTCATAATATATCACCTCAAGGCTTACAAAATATTCTTCCAAGAACAGGCAATACATGTAACAGTACATGATCCCATAATAAAATAGAAAACTACGAAAAGTCTTTTGCCTCCTCGGCTCCTCAAGATCATCTCTCGTGATAACAGTCACCTGAAAAAGGTTTTTAAAATTCCACAACGTGAGTTAAAGCCTAATAGGAATAGACTATAATGAAGTAAAGTAGGATATGCAATCACATAGCATAGAATCGACTCGACTACACGAGCCTCAAAACGGTTTTCCCATTCTTAAAACCACGCATTTCATACAATGCAAATAACGTCAAACAGTTAAAGAAAAATAGTAACAAAACGTTGTTTTCCACTCGATTCGCACAACCAACAAAGATCCCTATGTACCGACTCTGTTACACCCGAGCCAAAGGTAACCACTATAGACTCTTGACCATTACCCTAAACCCAAGCCATATAAAGACCCGCTAGGTAATGACAAGTTCTGTATGGAGTCACAACAACGCATGCCTCCCACTGGGGCAACCACTTCATTTACGAGGATTAACCCGAAAGAGCGAAGCACCTACTTGTCTAAAATTTTTAAACTTTCAACGAGGAGCAATGGTGGCCCAAATACACATGCACTGTCACGTCACATCTATCGAATCATTAAAAACTAACACGTAGCTCGACAACGAAAGCATTTAAAATTGTACAATAATCATGAACAAAACATCCAACGGCCCTCCACCACGTCGTTCCTAATCAAGGAAAAACGACCAACACCTTTCAAAGATTTCATCGTTTCAACTAAAACATTCAAAATCGCGACTCAACCCCAAGGGTTAGCCCCAAACCTCCCAAAAATTACGTTTTCATAACTTTACATAAATCTCTCAATTTTCAAACCACCTTTTTGAAAACCATAGACATCCACACGCCCACCAACATGTAATAAACAAAAAGATATGTAAAACATACTTTTTGCCCAAACAAACATGGTTTAAACACAAAATCTAACATTTATAGCATTTTCAAATGGTAGAAAGGGATATAATCGCATGTATCACCCTTTAAAGACAAGATAATTTAGGATCCTATCTCATTGAGTTAAAAACTCGACGCCTCGAGCTCTAGTGAAAAACGAATTTCGTCAAAATTAGATTATGTCTGGATGAACGCGAAGCCCCCGGCATGGATACTAAGAATTCGCTATTCGATCACCAAAAACCAAGCTTGGGTCCACCGAAAAACTAGAGAGAAGGTGGAGGACTTATGTGTAAAAGAAATAAACTTGGTCAAAAAGCTACAAGGTTTCAAAATATCTAACATAAGGCTGATATATATAGTCCCTGCTCAAAATAGGAAGTCAATTGACTGAAGAGCACCATTGAGTTAACTGAAATGCTACTGAAATATCAAGAATTTCCCACTGACACAGGTCAGTCGATTGAGTCCTCCACATCAGTCGGTTGAACTACTCACCTCAATCGACTGAACAACGAAGAAAAAAAACAAACCAACCAAACTTTCCATCAAAACTCGAACAAGCGTAAAAACACATATAAACATATGCTATTCTAAAACGATGAAGCAATAACCAACACATCGAATAAATATTATAAAAATAAAATAGAACTAGGTCTCACAACTCTCCTCCCCTTAAAGGAATTTCGGCCCCAAAATTCGACACAGGGTCACAAAGCAAACAACCCTGGATATCTAGCACGAACATCGGCTTCAAGTTCGCACATTACTTCTTCGGCTCCGTGATAAAGTTACAGAACCTTGACATAAGCAATGGTCCTCCCTCTCAACACTTGCTTTTTCGTGTCCACGATCTTCACAGGTCGCTCCTCATAAAAAACATCCTCATCTACCCGCAACTCAGCCCAATCCAACATATGTGACGGGTCAGGCTCATACTTTCGAAGCACGAAAACATAAAACACGTTGTGCACAGATGCCAACTGAGGTGGTAAAGCCAGATGATATGCCACCTCCCCAATCCTCTCAAAGATCTTGAATGGCCCAATAAAACACGGTGATAGCTTCTCGCTATTGCCAAATATCATCAAACCTCGGCGTGGTAAGACTTTCAGAAACACGTGATTCCCCACCTCAAACTCCAAAGGTCTTCTCCTCTAATCAGCATAGCTCTTCTGATGACTATGGGCCATCACTAAACGTTGGCGAATCACAGCGATCTTCTCTATCGTCTCCCGCACCAAGTTGGGCCCTAAAACTGCAGTCTCTCCCACATCTGTCTAACACACCGGTGCCTACATGGCCTACCATACAAAGTCTCATAAGGTGCCATCCCAATGCTGGACTGATAACTGTTGTTATATGCAAACTCTGCCAATGGTAGATGATCTTCCCAAGAACCCCAAAAATCAAGCACACAAGCTCTCAACATATCCTCCAAGATCTGTGTGGTCTACTCAGATTGACCGTCCGTCTACGGATGAAAAGTAGTTCTGAACGTCAAGCGTGTCCCTAAAGCCGCCTAAAGACTCTACCAAAAGCGCGATATAAAGCACAGGTCTCGATCGAAAACAATAGATACAGGTACTCTATGTAACCGAACAACCTCACTGACATATAGTCTACTCAGTTTGTCCACAGAATCCTTCACGCGAATGGGAAGAAAGTGTGAAAACGTCGTCAGCCTATCGACTATAACCCAAACAGCGTCATATCCCTTAGGCGATTTAGGAAGTCCCGATACAAAGTCCATCGTGATGTTCTCCCACTTCCATTTTGATACTATCAACGGCTGTAACAACTTTGCTAGTCTCTGATGTTTCACCTTTACTTGCTGACAAGTAAGGCATCGAGAAACAAACTGAACCACATCTCTTTTCATCCCATTCAACCAGAACTGACGGCGCAGGTCATGATACATCTTGGTGCCTCCCGGGTGCGCTGCAAGATGAGAATGATGAAAATTGCGTAGTATATCGGCACGACACGATTCTGGTACAAACACTCTCCCTGCCAATCTCAAACTCTGATCCATACCCATAACCCATCCCGTGGTGTCCTTTCCACTAGCAATACGATCCCTTAATATTTGAGCCTCTTGATCTGTCCGTTGAATCTCTAGCACACGAGCAACCAACATAGATCATGAAACCACAGAAAATAAAGTCGCATCCTTCACTGTCTCCCCGAGATATAAATTAAACTCACTAACCTCCCCAAGCATGTCCCATTTTCGTATGGAAATGGAAGCTAATGAACCATGAGATCTCCTGCTAAGAGCGTTAGCCACAACATTGGCCTTCCCCGGATGGTACTGCAGTTCAAAGTCATAATTTTCCATAAACTTCATCCACCGTCGTTGGCATAGATTTAGGTCCTTTTGTGAAAACAAGTATTTCAAACTCTTGTGATAAGAGAAAACCTCAAAATGCTCACCATAAAGATATTGTCGCCATGCCTTCAAGGAAAAGACCACGGCTACTAACTCTAAGTCATGTGTCAGATAATTCTTCTCATGAGTCTTCAACTGCAGAGATCCATAAGCCACAACCTTACTTTCCTGCATCAGAACACAACCCAAACCATCATGTGACGCATCACAATACACCGTGTAACCCAAGCCTCGTTCTAGAATAACTAACACCGGTGCACTAGTTAACCTCTTCTTTAACTCCTGATATGCTAACTCACAGGGCTCGCTCCAAACGAACTTGATTCCCTTTTGCGTAAGGCATGTCATCGGCGCGATAAGTCTAGAAAAATCTTTCACGAATCGTCGGTAATAACCTGCCAGCCCAAAAAGCTGCGGATCTCAAATACATTCTTCGGTAGTTCCCAACCCATCACTGTGTCAGTTTTCGAAGAATCCACTGATACTCCATCCCTCGATATCGCATGTCGAAGAAATCTTACCTCGGGCATCCAAAAATCACGCTTTTCAAACTTCGCATATAGACGATGCTCTCTCAAAAGCTGTAGAACAGTACGCAGGTGTTCTTCATGCATCTCCCTCGTGGGTGAATAGATAAGAATGTAATCCACAAACACAACCACAAAACTATCCAGATACGGATGAAATATACGATTCATCAAACCCATGGATGTCGCAGGAGCATTCGTTAAACCAAACAGCATAACTAAAAACTCATAGTGACCATAACGTGGCCGAAAGGCGGTCTTCGCTATGTCCTCATCCTTAATCCTCAACTGATGATACCTTGATCTCAAATCAATCTTCGAAAAGAAACTCGAACCCTTTAGTTAATCAAATAAGTCATCAATCCTCGACATAGAATACTTGTTTTTCACCGTTACTTGATTCAACTTTCGGTAGTCAATACATAACCTCAAGGTCCCATTCTTCTTTATAGCAAATAAAGCTGGAGCTCCCCATGGCGACGTACTCGGATGTACAAATCCCTTATCAATCAACTTCTGAAGCTGTACCTTGAGTTCTCACAACTCAGCTGGTGTAAAACGATAAAATGGCATCAAAATAGGAGCAGCTCTCAGAATGAGATTGATAGAAAACTCTACTTCACGACTCGGTGGCAACTCAAACAAATCGTCAGGAAAGACATTTGGATAGTCCCAAACCACATGGGAAAACTATTGGCCTAACAAGGCTTCAATGACTGTTTTGATGATGACAAACCTAAATATCTAATTGTGCAAATTGAGTTTGTTTATAGAAAATATATATTTAGCACAATCAAAGATACGAAGTGGAAGCCATGAAGAAATATTTCAAATCATACTCTTTGGCTACAAGGTTTTTGGAACAAAGCAAAATGAAGGATTGAAGACAAAGTTTTTACATTTCATTTGTATCAATAGTAAGATCTATGTAAATTCATGATACTCATGATTATATCTCTTGAAACTCATAGGAATCCTAAAAATATTTTTCAAAACAAGAAGTGATCAAAATCTTTTTGAAAATCAAAAGTTCTGGACTTTTAAAAATATTCAGTTGACTAAGGTATTGTTTAGGCGACTGAAACTGATTTGCCAAATGAGAAACTGGATTCAAAGCATTCTAGTCGACTGACTGGTGGTCCAGTCGACTGAGTTGAGGCTCCAGTCGACTGAATAGGCTTAATTTTTGAAAAATGGCTGCAACTGCTAGTTTGACATTACCATATTTAGCCCAACGGCTATTTCAGACTTTTGGCCTATAAATAGAGCCCTTGTGCTCTAGTTTTACTCACTTTAAACATTCCAATCAACTCTCTCTTATTCTTACTTCTTGTGCTTAAATTTCTTTAGTTTTCAATTATATATTTGGGAGAAGAAGTTTTTAGATTCTCATAGAGCTTCATTGATATATTCTTTGAGAAGTGAGTTAGTGTGTTAACTTCTTGTACTCATCCGCACATTGAAGGAGCATTTTGTTGTACACTTTCATTTCATTTTATTATACATGAGAAGGAGATTTCTCAAGAGAGGTCCGCATATAAGGATTGGGATGCTTTAGAAGGGGACATTCTCAAGAGAGGCTACTCCGCCTAAACTAAGGAGAGAGGCTGCTCCGCCTATTGAAGGAGGGATATTAAAAATCCTCATAGCGATTGGCTTGAGGTAAGGATGTAGGCCGTTGCGACGAACCTTGTAAAAACCTTGGTGTCGTATCTCTAACTTGCTTACTTTTCATTTTTATTATTATATTGTTGCTTATATTTGCATCACGCACATTTATACTTGAATTTTTCACTATTAAATTTCATACTTGTATTTTAATTTTAAAATCAAGAAAGTTTTGAATATAGTGATTTCATTTTTCAAACAAAAAGTTTTTAAACTTGTGAATTAAAATCTAAACTTACATTTTAAATCTTCAAACAAAGAAGTTTTGAATCTTGTTTATAAGTGAATTAAAATCTACACTTGTGTAAATATTTAAACAAAATTTTTTTATATTCAATTCACTCCCCTTCTTGGGATTGCACACATACTATCAGAAACTCCCATCGAACCCTAACTACCTCATCCAACATGAGAGCAAAAAAGAGAAAACCTAGGTTCCCTCGGTTCCAAACAACACTGGGCATGGACACTAAACCCTTGTCCCGATTGCCTACAAAACAAAAGCAATCACCCCCAGGCGTTCAAATCGATACCCTCCGTCGATCGCAATCGATAAAGGCAAGATATGTGGTCAGCCAGTCCATCCCTAGGATGATATCAAACGTGGTCATGTCTAGAATGATAAAATCAAACTCTGAATACCGACCGACGACCTCCAACTTACAGGATCTACAAAATCGACCCAACACCACATTCCCACTGACCGGGGTCTCTACACACAACGTATTACTGAACGAATCTATCTTCAACCCCAAAACAGATGCAAAAGCAGATGAAATAAAAGTGTGCGATACTCCTGCGTCGATAAGAACACTAGCCCATGATTTATACACTTAGAGAGTACCTCTGATCACTGATGTAGTAGTGTAGACACCCCAATTTTACCCCGTCCAATCTTAGGTGAATCGAATGATGAAAACAGCTGGAATGGTGCCTCAGTATGATCCTCAGGAAATGATCCAAGCTCGGTATTTGAACCCAATCATCAAAACTTTCAAACCAGTGAAATCATCATTAAACCGCTACATGGAACCATGGGGTTGCCAACTCCATTGTGGTGACCGCCAATAGAACCTCTTGGAAGCTTCACCTTTTTATGGCGACCGCCATATCCATACCTGGCGACTGCCAACTCCAACCTGGCGACCTCCAACTTGCATAGTTGAAACCGCCATAAGAAGCTTCTGGAACCTTTTCAAAAGTGGCGACTGCCAACTCCTAACATGGCGACAACCAACTCTAAAAACCCTAACGTGTCCCAGAACGTGTCAGCATCTGATTGGTTGAAGAATTTTATAAATATCGTACCTCCTGGTACGTTTTCAGGGGAGAAAATTAGAGAGAAGTTTAGGGAGAGAAGCTCTGCCAAATTGCCGAGCAATCCCGAGCCCCGACGCTGAAACCCTACCAATGTATCGAGAGTTGAACTCCGATACCGAAGTTCTAAAACCCTAGCTTGGATCATCGATCGAGGACTGAATTACCCATCATCATTCTCCAACTCGAGGATTCTTTAACGATCCAGGTACTTTGCTTGGATCCCCGATTTTTTTAGCACTTTCTACCTCTTTGGAGTGACCGGGTTAGTTTGATCGTTTCATTTTCATTACGTTATTGCATTACTTATATAGTTGTTACATTTATGTTCCAATTTAAGTTTTAACTTATTTAGCTTACTTGTTTTATTTATTTTCTTACTTGCATTAAGTTTTCTAATTCATTAATTTAGTACTAACATATTTTGACAATTACAACTTAATAATATTGTTAATTGTTATAATAATACACTTACATTTATGTGAATGTAGTTGTCAATACTACATTCACATTTGAGTTGAATAGTTATATTTAGTTTCTTTTATTTTTTCAGTATTAGTTTAATTTCTTTTACAAGTATAGTTCATTTTCTTTTTCTTTTCCTTTTCTTTTTATAAGGTAGATTTTTCCTTTCAATATACCATTTTCTTTTTTTCTTCTTTTCTTGTAACATTAATGTCATTTTATTTTCTTAGCATTAATTTAATGTTCTAGCATTTATTTTCTTTTTCTTTCCTTTTCTTTTTTTTTTCTCTTAACATTAGTGTAATTTTTTCTTTTCTAACACTTTATTTTATTCTTAGCTTTACTCTCTTTGTAATGAAGCATTTTATTTTTTTTCTTTATTATTAGTTTTATTTTCCTTTTCTTTTGTCCTTTTTTTTAATGTTAGCATTATTTTTTTCTTTTACATAGTACTTTCCTTTCATTTTATTAAATCCAAAAATCACAAAAAGTCTGTTAAGTTTGTTTTCATTTCTTTTATGTTAATATAGTTTTATCTTCTTATAGTAGTTTAATTCTCTTTTGATTTCTTTTAAAATATAAAATGTGAATAGTTAGATTTTCTTTTTATAGCATTTTCTAAATCTTTTTATTTTTTTAGCTTAATTTTCTTTTGTAGACTTTTTGATAATATGTCAATTTTTAGCATATTTAATATTAGCAATTTTTAGCATTTTGCTTGTTTTTTTATTTGAAATCATGCTAGTTTAGTTTGTTTTAATAATATTCCATACGGGTGTGCTCCAGTATCATTTAGTTAAAAATTTCATGCCGTATGACTTAGGATTTTTCTCTTGATATTTGTTTTATTTGACGTTCTATATACCTATGTTATGTATTTTTTATATTTAATTTTGAATGTTCCATCTTTGCCTCTATTTTCTTTATTTGTATGCATTTGAGAAATCTTATTAAAGAACTAATGATGACTAGTAGAGACCAACCTTACGGTTGGGCGAACGGGGTGCCTAACACCTTTCCCGATTCGTACCTTAGGCCCTGAACCTTTTTTCTCTGGTTAAACGTTTTAAAGATTAGTAGCTATTTTTGTTTTTCTTAGTTTTTTTTTATAAACTAAGTGGCGACTCTATTTTTAATAAAAATGAGTTTTTAAAATTTGGCTTTCAAAGTGTTAAAATATTTTTCAAACATCTTTGAATTCTCTTATTTTTGATCATTTTCTAAAATCCCAAAATCCTGGCGCTACAAGTAGCTGCAGCATCAGGCACAACCGGTGCCTTAGAAGAACTGGGATCAGTAAGGGCATATACTCTACCCTTTGGTGCTCTAGTTTGTTCACCGTAGCCATAGACTATCAACTATCGCACTGTCTGTACTGAGGCACCCCCGTCTGCAATCCTAGACGTCTGAGCCACAGGCTGTTGATAAATCTATCGTCCCTATGCGAGCGGAACGACTGGTGTAGCTGCCATGCTCTGTACACTCCCTCATCGAGGATAGTTCCTATGAATGTGCCTTGACTGGCCACATCTATAATGAACTGGTGGCTCTCTCCCCTGTGACTGAACGGGCCTTGAACTCTAAAACTGCCTCTTTTGCGGGCACTCTGACATACGATGCCTTGGCTGTCTACACCAATAACAAATGAGCTCCCTTTGCTTCGGCCTTCCCGTTGAAGTTACTGAGGGTACTGGTGCAGAAAACTGCTGCTGATATGATCCTGCAGGATGAGAACTCAGACCAGATGACCTCTGGCGCTTGTTCCTACGCCCCTGAAATTGCGCACCTCTTCCGTCATGTTGGTTTCTACTCTCTCTAGCCTTGCGTGTGTCATTCAGGGTATTTTCCACAGTAATGGCTGTCTCCACCAATTCTGTAAAGGCGTGCATCCTAAATACCGCCACTCGATCTCGGATCACGGGTCTCAAACCCCTTTCAAACCTCTTTGTATGCAGCTCGTCTGTAGCTACAATTTCGTGTGCAAATCGAGACAAGCTAGTAAACTCTATCTCGTATTAAACCACGGCCATCACCCCCTGGGTAAGGGAAAGGAACTCCTCACGGTAAAGATCTCTCGAGGACTCAGGAAAGTACTTCTCTAGAAATACCTTTGTAAAAGCATCCCATGTGCCTTCCACTGTAGTTTTGGCAAACTTTCACCACTCATTGGCATCCCCTCTCAGCTGGAATGTAGCGAATGCAACTCTCAGATCATCCTCAACTATCTGTAGTGTATCTAGAATCCTGGTCACAAGTTCAAACCATTCTGTGGCCACCTTGGGATTAGGATCCTTGACGAAGGTAGGAGGGTCAAGGCGTCGAGACTTGTGCATTGCGATAGTCGCCCTTAGCTCGAGTATTCTCTCCCTCCCCCTAACAGTCTCCACTAGCTGACGAATGGAGCCTACCATCTCACGCAGCAAGTATACCCCATCTATAGGTCCTTAAGGAGCATTAGCATCCCCAGCATCAGGGATTGGCACATCCCTTCAGCCTAAACCATGGCTACGGCCTCGTCCTTCCCGCGCAGACATAACTTCTATACGAAAGCAACATAACATTGTAAGCTTTCATTCATTATGTTATTACTAACATAAAAAAGACTTAATCATGCTAACATATAGCTATTCAAGATAATGTAAACACATCTCACATAACGAGGAGAACCAATAAGAGTGATGAGTCCATTTGGGTAACCCACTTAGATTCCTTGCTAGATAATATGTCGGCCAAACGCATTTCTAACTTGGCATCCAAGTTTGCCAATCCAAACGCCCGAAGGTAAGACCAATTAATCCTAAGGTCCAACCTCCATGCTCACATATACACGGCATTCACGCTCCCAACATGTTATCATACTCATGTTATGAAAAACATTTAAATACATGCAATCAAGCACACGCAACCAGCCTTACAAGGTGATGCAACCTCTCCCACGGCTCTTAGGTATTCGAATCTAGAGCTCTGATACCAAGTTGTCACACCCTAAAACCCAGGGTTCTTCTTTCAAAACAAACATACATACCATACATGAATAATATATCGCCTCAAGGCTTACAAAATATTTTTTCAAGAACAGGCAATACATGTAACAGTACATGATCCCATAACAAAATAGAAAACTACAAAAAGTCTTTCACCTCCTCATCTCCTCAAGACCATCTCTCGTGATCATAGTCACCTCAAAAAGGTTTTCAAAATTTCACAACGTGAGTCAAAGCTCAATAGAAACAGACTATAATTAAGTAAAGCAGGATATGCAATCGCATAGAATAAAATCGACTTGACTACACGAGCCTCAAAATGGTTTTTCCATCCTTAAAACCATGCATTTCATACAATGCAAATAATTTCCAACAGTTAAAGAAAAATAGTAACAAAATGTTATTTTTCACTCAGTTCGCATAACCGACAAAGATCCCTATGTACCGATTCTGTCACACCCGGGATAAAGGTAACCACTATAGACTCTTGCCTACTACCGTAGACCCAAGTCATACAAAGACCTGCTAGATAATGATAAGTTCTATACGGAGTCCCGACAACACACGCCTTCTATTGGGGCAACCACTTCATTTACGGGGATTAACCCAAAGGAGCAAAGCACCTACTTGCACAAAAATTTTGAACTTTCAACGATGAGCAATGGCGGCCCAAATACACACGCAATATTATGGCACATCTATCGAATCATTAAAAATTGAAACGTAGCTTGACTACAAAAGCATTTAAAATCATACATTAATCATGTACAAAACATCCAACGACCCTCCGCCACGTCGTTCCTAATTAAGGAAAAATGACTAACACCTTTCAAATATTTCACCGTTTCAATCAGAACATTCAAAACTGCGATTTAACCCTGAGGGTTAGCCCCAAACCTCCCAAAAAATAGGTTTTCATAACTTTAAATAAATTCCTCAATTTTTAAACTACATTTTTAAAAACCACGGACATCCACACGTCCACCAATATGTAATAAACCAAAAGATATGTAAAACATGCTTTTTGCCCTAACAAACATGGTTTAAATACAAAATTCAACATCTATAGCATTTTTAAAAGGTAGAAAAGCATATAATAGCATGTAGCACTCTTTAAAGAGAAGATCGTCTAGGATCCTACCTTGTTGAGTTAAAAACTCGATTTCTCAACTCTGATGTAAAACAAACTTTGTCGAAACGAGATTCTATCCAAATGAACGCGAAGCCCCCAGCACGGATACTAAGAATTCGCTATCTGATTGCTAAAAACCAAGCCTGGGTCCACAAAAAATCTAAAGAGAAGGTTGAGAACTTATGTGTAAAAGAAAGAAACTTGGTCAAGAAGCTATAAGGTCTCAAAATATAACATAAGGTTGATATTTATAGGCCCACCCAAAACAGGAAGTCAGTCGACTGAAGAGCACCATTCAGTTGACTGAAAAGCTATTGGAATATCAAGAATTCCCCACCGACAGAGATTAATCGACTGAGTTCTCCACTTCAGTCGAATGAACCCACGCTGGGGGAAGTTCAGTCGACTGACCTACCCACCTCAGTCGACTGAACGACAGAGAAAAAATAAACCAACCAAACTTGCCAGCCAAACTTGAACAAGCGTAAAAACACATATAAACATATGCTGTTCTAAAACAATGAATCAATAACTAACACATCGAATAAACATTATGAAAATAAAACAGAATCGGGTCTCAGAGTACCTCTTTAGAGAGTTTAAGAAATATTTATCAAAGCAGAAAATTATATCCCAGTTCACTACATCGGGCACTCCACAGCAGAATAGTGTAGGAGAAATAACGAATAAGACTCTTATCGACATGGTGAGGTTTATAATGAGTTATTTGAACTTAATCGATTTGTTTTGGAGATTTGCATTAGAGACAACAGCTTATATTTTAGATTTGGTACCTTCTAAGTCTGTACCTTCTACTCCCACAGAATTGTAAACTGGGCTCAAGCTTAGTCTAAGACATATTCAGATTTGGGGGTGTCCAGCACATGTGCTGAAAGGGAATACAGATAAGTTGAAATCAAAGACGAAAATCTGTTTCTTTTTAAGATATCCCAGGGGAATGAATGGTGGTTTATTTTATAATTCTAAGGATCAGAAGGTCATTGTCAGTGCTAATCAGGTCTGAAAACTTGTAGAAGCACATAAAGAGATAAAATCCATCGAATGCATGTGGATCTACAAGAGAAAAAGAGGAGCAGACGAAAATGTGAAAACCTTCAAAACTAGGCTTGTTGCAAAAGAGTTTACTCAGAAAGAATGGATCGATAATGAGGAGACCTTTTCACTAGTAGCTATACTTAAGTCTATCCAGATTCTCTTATCCATTGTGCCTCATTTCAATTACGAACTTTAAAAAATGGATGTCAAGACAATTTTTCTTAATGGAAGTCTTGATGAGTATATCTATATGATACAACTAGACGGTTTCATAGCAAAGGACCAAGAGCACATGTTGTGTAAGCTTAAGAGATCTATTTATGAAATTAAGAAGGCATCTAGGTCATAGAATACTCAGTTTGTTCAAGCCATTAAGTCTTATGATTTTGATCAAATTCCTAACGAGTCCTGTGTGTACAAGAAGCGTGATGGAAGCATGGTGGTATTTCTAGTACTTTACATGCATGATATCTTGCTCATCGAAAATAATGTGGGGGTGTTATCTTCAGTGAAGGTATGGTTATCTGGGCAGTTCGATATGAAAGACTTGAGAGAAGCCAATCACATGATTGGGATCATGCTTGTGCGAGATCAAAAATAGAGGATGTTGGGCTTATCGCAAGCTACTTATATCGATACAGAGGATGTTGGGCTTATCAGGCATGAAAGCACTCTATCAAAGGATTAGTGTCCTAAGATAGGTGTTGAGATAAAGAAAATGAAGGCGGTTCCTTATGCTTCGGTAGTAGGAAGCCTCATATATGCTATGCTTTGCATTAGACTCGACATTTATTTTGTCGTTGGCATGGTTAGCAGATATCAGTTTAATCTAGGATAGAAGCATTAGATAGCGGTAAAACATATAATCAAGTACCTGAAAAGACTAAAGATTATATGTTGGTTTACCAGGTAAATGGTCTAGTACCTTTGGGGTACATGAACTCAAATTTTTGGTCAGATAAAGATTTCTGAAAATTTACCTTAGAGGGTGGAACACATCGAGCGTAAATATCACCTGATACAATATATCGTACAGAGAGGTGATGTAGTCGTGATTAAGATTGCATCAATAGATAATCTTGCAGATCTTTTTACAAATAGCTTACTAGCTATGACTTTAACAGTCATGTAGAGGGCATGGGAGTCAGATGTATGGCAACATAGTTTTGAGTATAAGTGGGAGATTGTTAGGGTTGTATACTAAAAACTATGGTTTTGACTTTGATATTTAATTTTATTTTTTAATAAAATTAACTTTTTCGTTTTATGAGAATCTTAATGAGTAATGTATGTGTTTCATTATTTATTTAATATTGTGTATGGGCGCTTTCTATTCTACATTGTATTTAATATGGTATGTA
>JAULJZ010215132.1:0-18277 GCA_032270985.1 Heliamphora pulchella | reverse complement strand
CAACTAGAAATTTGCATTATTTTCAATAGCTATACTATCAATTAATGTATTTATATGCCACTTGGCCAAATAGAAGCTACATTCTAAATCACACATGCCCTCCTTGTGGGACTAATTAAGATTGTGTATAGCTGTAGCAAATATTTTCAATTTACTTGGTTAACTAAGATGTCTAACATTATAAACTCTAGCAATACTATCATGTAATCGATAAATACTTTATCGATAACCTTCACAACCTATCTCCTAATATGTAATCAACAAAAAGTATTGAATAATCATAGGAAATTCACATACACTAAACACAAAAATTAATGTCTTTTCTTCATTAACACCCTATAGTCCAAACCCTTCAATCTAGCCAAGGAAGAAAAACTCTATTACTTCTTCAAATTGGAATCCACAAGATCTAGCGAAGGCTAAAGAATGGGAAGGATAAGCATAACAATGAGTCACTGCCCTCTAACAAACTCCATGGTTTCTCCCATCTTAACCACATCCCGATTGACTCACTTGACTCCAATTTATAGACTCCTCAACAATATTTAGAATCACCCCAATGACTCGTCAAAAACTAAAATTCTTTAAACCATAACTTACAAGAACTGCAACAATAATACTCATAGAAAATTACAATAATAAATCAGGCCATCGCTTAAATATTTTTTAGAAAAATTTCACGAGAGACTCTATCACATCAAATGTTACATCTAGCACTTCTCCTTTTAAAAGGTGATGATTACTATTAGTATCAATTACTTCAATCATATGTACTGCCACAAAAGTGATTTACCCTTAGTGTCCGATTGATCTTCAACGTATAACAACTTGTTGAACTACTTTAACAAGTTTGCACGTGAGATGTCCAACAGTGGACTACCACATATAATATTAAATACAATTTAGTAAAAAAAATAGCCCACTTGTTTCTCATCTAACTAGTGGAGACCATATGCATGGGACAAGGGACTCATAGAACCCCCTCACCATACTAAGACAAAATATAAAAGTGAAAGATAATAGGATATGCTATACTAATTATTGGATTATATAATTTATATGCCACAAAAACCAAATAAAAGGACAAACAATACTAAATATTCACTTAAATAATAATTACGCCAAATTACTTTCATCAACTATTGTGACGAATTGGAACGATTTTATTTTATAGTTAATTAATCAACTTATACCACTAAATTTATCGGAGTTGACTTTTGAGGATTAATAATGCGTGTTGTACGTGATTGGTGCGTGTTGGGACACTCAATTAAATACTTACAATAAAGTATGTAGTGTTAAAGAATTTTATAGCCCCTCTTATTCGACGCCACCACCATTGCTTGATTTTTTTTATTCTTGCTTTACTTTATTTGATTGATTGGAAGGGATGAGAGAATTCTTGATAGGAAGACTTCTAAAAGATTGAGAACGAGTTAAGAGGCGATTGGTTGTTGATATAATAGAATTTGTGATGATGCAATTTACTTTTGGTGATGGGTAGTTTTCGATAACATTTTAATGCTATAACAAATTTTGGCTTGATGCTAAGATGGCATGAACGCTAGTTAAGTTTTCTACTTGAGGATGTTTGGTACAGTGGAACCCTATCTTGAGAAGCATTGTACCATTAGCAATCTCATGGTTAGGTGTAGTAATCTCTTGAAAAGAAGATGATTTAGTGAGGTGATATCATGATAATGATGTATTCAGTTAAAAAACTTAGTGAACTTTGTTATGGAAAAAAATACCAGACAGGGGAGAGCTTCTCTCTCTAGAGAAAGCTCTCCTCAAGGCGTCAATGGTGGGCTCATGTTCTATGCTGTCTTTGGATCACTCCCATGGCAATGGTGGGGTGAATCTGAGGCACTGGAGAACGATGGTGTTAGCTTGGTCCTCCCCCATTACATCTATGAACTTTGTAACTTCTGGTTTTGGAAGAACCTCATGGTGATTCTGGATCTGGGATAAAGCTTTTGGAGCTCAAATTGAGGCGGAGAGAAGATATGAAGATGGGGTTTAACAATCCTAAGGTTCGTAGCTAAGGATTCGCGCAGCCTCGACTGAGCGTTGGCTTCATCAAGTGGCGTCTGGTTCTGGTCACGGTCAGGAGTGGCTATTCTGATGGATACCATAAGTTAGGTCAGTTTAGATCTTGTTTTTTGGTTGATGAACCTTGTGTTGGTTGAACTGCTAACGACCAGCTGATTCAAGCTTCGTTGGTTCATGTTTTTTTAATGGTTTCAAGTCATGTTCGGGTAGTAATCTGGTTATGACTTTGTTCAATTTCTGTACAAGTATTTTTTAGCCTAGAACATGAGATTTGAAGGTGGAAGATGAACTCTTTTTGTTCTACGTATATGTGTATGTCTCAGCCATGGCAGAATCTTTTGTGACTTTTTGATCAGAGTTCTGGTTAAGCAAGTTTATTTAGTTGCATGGACAGACTCGAAGTTGCTGTTTCAGTCATTGATGATGAAGAGCTACAGCGATTCAAGCACCCTGATTCTTTGGGTTTTGATGCTTTATGCTTATCTGCAAAAACTGAGGAGGAAGAAGGTCCTCGTTGTTCTGCTGGGAAGAACATTAAGTGCGTTCCACGCGCACTTGTGCGTGTGGTAAAGTGCAGTTCTATGGGGCAGTGTGTTTACCAGATTTTTCGCCTGCACCTTTTTTGCACGCTTTGAGTGGAATTGGGTGTATACCAGTGGGGATGATTTTCATACATTGGGTGTTCCAGTCCTTGGATGCATACCAAGTATGGTTTTCAAAACCATGGGCCTGTACTTGCTAATCAGCTGGTTTGTTGAACACAGCCGTGTATAGCTCTAGTTTTGTAAAACTGTGGACATACAGTGAATTGCTGTGGACGTACACGTGGTATGCAACATATATGCATATACAGTGAATTGCTGGAGTGGGACCCTCTCTATTTCGGGTTTTACTTCCTAGCCGTGTAAGTGGGTCCCGCAGTCATGATTGTGGTATCTAGGCCAGATCCATGTGTGAATTGTTGGATGAGGAATGTGTGATGAACGGCTGTGGTTACCATAAGTTAAATGTTATGGGACCCGCGAGGTGGTTTGCTGTGGGGCTTTAGCATAGTTCAACAGCCCTCAACTGGGCTCCGTTTGGTGGGCTATTAATTGGAATTTGAATTAAGATTTTTTTGCCTTGGAGATTTTTTTATTGGGCTATTTGTTAAGGGTAAGTTGGGCCCACGATGCATAGTTGGTTTTTGTATTGATGGGTATATCTAGATTAAGGTCTCTTTGGATAGCTCCTTGGTACCTCTCGTTGGAAGTTCTTTTGGGTTCTTTCTTTCTTGAGCTCTCTTATATCCTATCTTTCCCCCCTTGCAGCTGGTGTGTGTGTTGCCTTATTTGAGGAGCTGAGGTTGCTTTGGGTTAGATAAGGATCTGTCTGTTCTTCTAGCTGGGACCTATGGTGGGGCCTTGGTGGTTCTTTGAGTGGAGTCTAGCTGATGGCTTGTTTCGTCTGGATCCGATGGTTGAGTTTTCTTTGGGATGGCCTAGGTTTCTCTCAGCTGGATTCTCTGAGGATGTTCTGCCCATTACTTATTGCTGACTTGTAGGGGTCTCCCACCGCTTATGTTTGGCGACCCTGTGAGCAGGGTAGGTTGGTAATTTGTGTTGGCCGATTTTGAGCTGGAGTTTTCTATGGTTGATCTGTCATTGCTTCTTTTGGCTGGTTAGGGGCCCATCTACCCCTGGTACCTTACTCATAGACCTCTGATGGTTTCCCTTTCGACTGTTCCTTGGACCTGTGGTTTGATCCTTTGGGGCTCTTTTGTCAAGCCTTTATTTAACTATGGAGGTTTCTTTTCTTCGCGTGCTTAGGCTACGTCAGTTTACCTGATTGGTTAGAGGATAAGCCCCTTTGACCTCCTGAGCATGGAGGTTTGGCAATTCTCTCAGCTTTATAGAGGTTCTTTGGCAAATTTTCTTAGGTGAGTAGGTCATTTCTTAGCTGAGATTTGGAGCTTTTCGAGGAGCCAAGCTTTAGCAGGTTTTTGTTATGTTGTGTTGGATGATCAGTTCTTTTTGCTAGATTATCGTCTATGTTGGTATTTCCTAACCATGCAGGTTGTGCGTGGAATTTGGGTTTTTTGTTAGGTCACCCCGTCGGTTCGGTGGGGGGTTGGGTTTTCTGTGTTGTAAGAGATTTTTCTACTGGTTACCCTTGAAAATTTATACTTTTTTCTTTTTTTATGTTACAATTAATTACCCAAAAAAAAACTTTGTTATGGAGCCTTGTGTTTGGAAATAAATTTGGATTGAGACTTCAATATATATGACTATTGAGCATTTCAAAACTTGGGTGACCTATAACTTATAGGCTAGGGAAATTCATAATGGTTTCACATGCAAGTTGGATGCATCGCTTTTCTTCTCGAAAATAAGTATCCCTTTCGTGATCTATATAAGACTGAGGAATTTGGATTGGTGACAAGATATCATTTTCACGGATTAGATTCCTATCATTTTTTCTTTATTCTATCTCTGCCAGATAAGTAATTGTTCATTCATCTACAAAGTTGGCAGAACCTAGAACCTTATTTAATGGACTCCCATTGAAATGTTGTTATCTATTATAATGACGTTGTGAAGAATGTATGTAGCAATTCAGGTGTTCAATGTGAATATGGGAATAAGCTTGAACAAGGGTGCTTCTTCGCTCCCAGTTAACTACTTGGTGCGTTGTTTGTAAGTGTTAGGTCGAACCCAGCATCGAAGCCAGTTCTTGACTTTTCTTGAAGAAGTAATTCGTCACGAGAGATATAAAAGAGACTGATTTTCCGTAAGAATTTTAAGAATGGTCTTCTGACCGTAAAATATTGTTGAAATTGAACGATTTGTAATTGTGAGAGAAAGCATTGTTAAGACAATGTTGCATAGGAGTCAGTAGGAAAGACAAGAGTCAACCTGAAAGATATTGTTGTTAAGTGTAAGTATAAGGGATGGCAAACAATGCATGAAAGCTTTGAATTTAAACCTAACCTTTTTAATCATGTTCCTAGATCTAAACATAACTGTGCATGGGATTTGTGAACTCTTGGTTAAATATGAAGAGTGTTCATTCAAAAGAATGAAGTTAATTGTCAGTAAAAAGTGTTCTTTTGAGCAACCATGTAGCCGTGCAGAACACAATATATCTTTTTTTGGGTAATTAACTGACAGAAGAAAGAAAAAATTACATGATAACAAGGAGCATACTCCAGGCCTTACAAACCCGAACACACAAAAAGACAAAATCCAAAGCAAAACCAGGCTTTAGGCTAAGCCCTAACCAAAAGATAAACCTGGAAACGAACGATGCCTCGGCCATAACTTAACAAAGTAATGGGCGGGAATCGACACCACCTATTGAAGCAAAAATACAAACAACAAAAAAACCTATATAACAATATAAAGAACCAGGACGGAGGTCCCCAAAATTCATGCACTGGTGAAGAAATTCAAATAAATCAAGCAACCAGCTTAAAGGGAAAAGTCGTCCTCTTGAGAAAATCTGGTTATCCACCAGAATCCACAAAACTATCCACTTGGGGAGTATTAGCCCTCTCATGCATCACAGCCAATAACCTGACTTAACCACAAAAGGAGCAGCAACCAGGAGTGTGACACCTGGACCCGTCTCCTTTTGGGATCTTTATATATGTTAATGCGTTTCTTTCCATATATGTATTTCTATGTAGCATGGATTATGTTTTCGTTGTAGAACAGCATATTTTGTGTAGGTGCTATACGTGTTAAGCATGCGGGGGTTCGGTTTTTGTTGCCTTTTTCAATTTTCTCTCCCAGCGATGACCGCTCGAGTAGTGGGGAGCTCGCTCGAGCGGGCTAGTGGCAGAGTTTTGGTCCGAGTTATGACCGCTCAAGCAGTGGGTGTGCGCTCGAGCGGGGTAGTGGCAGAGCGTGGCTCGGTGTGGGGTCCGCTCGAGCGGTGCTAGGGCGCTTGAACGGTGGGTCTTGGGCACGAAATTCTATAAGAGAACAAAATATCTTTTTGAGATCCAAAATATCTTTTTCAACCAAATCTCTTTTTCTCTACCTTCTCTCTAGCTTTTGGGTGGCCTGGGGCTTAGTTTTTCATGGTTGGACAGCAGATCCTTGTTGTCGGTGACGTGGGTTTCACATCCATCCGGAAGGATTCTCGTTCCGACAAGGTTGGATTTTGAGGCGTCGAGCTTTTAGCTCTTTGAGGTAGGATTCTAGACCTACTGCTGTTAAAAAGGTGATATATGTGATTATACTTGCTTTCACCGTGTACAAATGCATGAAATGCTGTTTACATGTTTAAACCTTGGTTTTGGGTAAAAATGGGATTTTACGCCTTTTCTTGATTTTATACATGAGCCAGGTGTGTTGACATCCATGGTTTTCCAAAGGAGATTTGAAAACGAGGTGTTGGTGGATTTTGTGAAAATCATGCTCTCTAGAGGTTTGGAGCTAACCCTTGGGGTTGAGTCTCAGTTTTATGAAACTATGTTGTTACATGCTTGTAGATCTCCATGTGGATGGATTGGAACCTTTTATACTGGCGATGTAAAACTATTTTGTGGGTATCTAAATGTTTTCCATAGATGCACCGGGACAATGGGTGTGTTTGTGATGAGTTGGGCTTCCATTGCTCCTCGGTGTAAGTCTGAAAACGTGCGCAGAGTAGGTACTCAGTTCTTTCGGGTTAGTTGCCGTAAATTGAGGGTGGGTGATCAGCTCCCTCGAGCTCAGGTCTCGTAAATTGAGTGGTTGGGTGCTTAGCTCCCTCGGGCTCAGGTCCCGTAAATTGAGTGGTTACATTGTCGTGACTCCGTGTAGAGCTTGTCATTACCTAGTGGACCTTAAGTGGTAACTAGGGTAATGGGAAAGAGTCTATAATTGTTACCTTGTCTGTGTGTGGCAGAGTCGGTACATAGGATCTCATTTATCTATGTTCTCCTCGGCTGTGTGACCCGAGTGGAGGAAAATTGTTTTATCGTCTATTTTCCTCGGTTGTGTGTTTCGAGTGGAAAAATAATGTTTTGATTCTGATTGTGTGATCCAGGCAAACAAAATCAGGTTTTGATTACTATTTTACAATTTTTTTCCTTAACTGTGGCATGATATCTGTCAAGATTATATGCATAGTTTGAAGGATGAAAATGTGGATTTTCTAAGAGAAAACCGTTTTGAGGTTCGCGTTAGCTTAGTAGAAAACTTGTGGCTTTTGAGAGAAAAACCCTTTTTGGCTCCTGTGGTTGAGCCTGTGTATGTGTAACAGCATAGACTACTTTACGGCTTTATTGTCTTTTCCTATTGGGCTTCGGCTCACGGTGTGGGATTTTGCTGTAAAAATATTTTCTAGTGACTATGTGGAGTTGACCTGGAGGCTTGTGGTGATGGAGAGCTTGCTGTAGTTTTCCTATTTTGGACATGTACTTATACATGTGATGCCTGTTTTAGAATGATGATTTTGTACGCCTTCCGGCGATATACTTATTCATGTATGAGTTTGCATGATTTCTGTTTATGAGAGATAAATTTAGGGATCTTTATCCAAATGTTGTAATAATTTATAGTTGATGGTGTTCCAACTGCAAATCTTATTTTCTCAAATGGGCGTTTTGGTGGACTTTCGTGTGACCCTGGTGTTTGGGGCGTGACAACTTGGTATCAGTACTCTATGTTCGAATACCTATGAGCCATGAGAAAGAGGGTACATCACCTTGTGAGGACGTATGTGTGCTTGATTGTATATGTTCAAGTGTTTACTTACATATGCATGATAGATGTGTATATGTGGGTATGGAGGTTGGATCTTAAGATTGATTAGTCTTGTCTTTGGGCGTTTGGATTAACAAACTCGGGAGCCAAGTTAGAGACGCGTTTTCGCGAACGTGATTTCTAGCTAGGAATCTGAGTAGGTTGTTTTGATGGACGAGTCTTTCTTGTTGGTTCTCCTCGGTATGTGAGATATGTGATGACATGATCTAAGTGGCTATGTGTTAGCATGCTTATATGTGATCTGTCGTTTATGTTAGTAATAACATGTTGTAGGAATGCTTATCCTGTTATATTGCTTTCATATAGAATTATGTCCATGCAGGGAGGACGAGGCCGAGGTCGAGGCCGCGGCCGTGGTTCTGGCCAAAGGGACGTTCCAGTCCCAGATGTTGGGGATGTTAATGCACCCCAAGGATCGGTTGGCGAGGGAGATCTGTTGCGTGAGATGGTCGGCTCCATCCGGCAACTGGCTGAGGCCACTAAGAGAAGAGAGAGTGTACCCGAGCCGAGGGCGACGGTCGCGATGCGTGAGTTTCGCCGTCTGGACCCTCCTACCTTTTCTGGGAATCCCAAACCCACGGTTGCCACTGAGTGGCTAGAGCTGGTTACCAGGATTCTGGATTCGCTTCAGATTGAGGAAGATGATCTGAGGGTTATATGTGCCGCCTTCCAGCTGAGAGGGAGTTCTCATATGTGGTGGAAGTTCACCAAGACCACAGTGGCAGGCACATGGGAGGCATTCACAAAGGTATTTAAGGAGAAATACTTTCCAGCGACTTTGAGGGATCGCTACAGAGAGGATTTTCTATTTCTGACTCAGGGAACGATGACTGTGATTGAGTATGAGGCTGAGTTCACTACCCTATCTCGATTTGCACAAGAGATTGTGCCTACTGATGAGTTCCATGCGAAGCAATTCGAGAGAGGTTTGAGACCAGCTATCAGAGATAGAGTGGAAGCATTTCAGATGCAGGTCTTCACAGATTTGGTACAAATGGCCATGAAAGTGGAGGACACTCTGAATGAGACGCGCCAAGACAGAGACAGTAGAGGTCAACAAGATGGAGGACGTGCACAGTCCCAGGGGCGCAGGGAGAACAAGCGTCAACAGACATCTGGTCCGCGTTCTCATCCGGTGAGGTCGTACCCGCCACAGTCTTCTGCATCCGTGCCTCCCATAGCTTCAGCGGGTAGGCTGGAGCAGAGAGCTCTTATCTGTTATAGATGCCAGCGGCCAGGGCATCGTGCAGCGGAGTGTCGGAGTCCGACGCCAGTTCATTTGCAGTCGCAGGTGAAGGGAAGAGGGCCAGTAGTATGTTTTAAGTGTGGGCAATTCGGACATATCCGTAGAGATTGCCCCAGAGGAGGGAGCGTACGGAGCACAACTGGAGCACCTATTACTCCATCTGTTCTGGGACGTCAGTTATCTCGATTTGCAGAAGGGGCGCCTCGGTACAGTCAGGCAGACAGTTGACGGTTCAGGGCCACAGTGGGCAGGCCAGAGCTTATGTGCTTGTAGATCCTAGTTCATCCAGAGCACCGGTCGTGCCCGATGCTGCTGCTACCACCTCCATGATCAGAGGTACTCTTCTAATCTTTAGGTCATGGGCCAGTGTCCTTATCGACACCGAAGCATCGCATTCGTTTATATCCTCTGCTTTTGCATCTGCTTTGGAGTTGGAAATGGACTGGTTGGGTAGTACGTTGAGTGTGGAAACCCCAGTCAGTGGGAGTGTGACGTTGAGTCTTCTCTGTAGATCCTGCGTGTTGGAGGTCGTCGGTCGTTGTTTAGAGTTCGACTTAATCATTCTAGACATGACCACGTTTGATGTCATCCTAGGAGATTATTTTTGCTTTGTGGGATACCGGGATGAAGGTTTGATGACTATATCGGGCGCTGTACGGAACCAAGGCAACCTGGGTTTCCTCTTTTCAGCCCTCACATTGGACGAGGAGGTTAGGGTTCAAGGGGAGTTACCTCCGGTGGTCTGCGACTACCCAGATGTCCTTCCTGACGATTTGTTTGAGTTGTCACCGAGTCGTGTGGTATAGTTCTCTATTGATCTAATTTCCGGTGCTGCTCCCATATCTATACCGTCCTATCATTTTGCACCCGCTGAGTTATGTGAACTCAAGGTACAGCTTTAGAAGTTGCTAGACAGGGGGTTTATATGTCCGAGTACATTGCCATGGGGAGCCCCTGCTCTTTTTGCCAAGAAGAAAGATGGATCTTTGCGTTTGTGTATCGACTATCGGAAGCTGAATCAGGTAATAGTGAAGAATAAGTATCCGATGCCGAGGATAGATGATTTGTTTGATCAGCTGAAGGGTTCGAGCTGCTTCTCCAAGATTGACTTGAGATTAGGATATCACCAGTTGAGGATTAGGGACGAGGACATAGCGAAGACCGCCTTGCAGACTCGCTATAGTCACTATGAGTTTCGGGTCAGACCGTTCGGTCTGACGAACGCGCCGGCTACGTTCATGAGTTTGAGGAACCGAATCTTCCATCAATATTTGGACAGTTTTGTAGTGGTGTTCGTGGATGATATTCTGATATACTCGCCCACTAAGGAGGCACACGAGGATCACCTGCGTATCGTGCTACAGACCTTGAGGGAGCATCGCTTGTACGCGAAGTTCGACAAGTGCAAGTTTTGAATGTCCGAGGTGAGATTTTTGGGACACGCCGTGTCATTAGACGGGGTATCAGTGGATTCGTCAAAGACAGTTGCAGTAACTGGTTGGGAGCGATCGAAGAACGTCTTTGAAATTCACAGTTTTTTGGGTTTGGCAGGGTATTGCCGACGGTTTGTGCAAGATTTTGCGAGACTTGCTGCACCAATGACGCGTCTGACACAGAAGGAGGTTATGTTCGTTTGGAGTGAGTCTTGTGAGTCGGCTTTCCAGGAGCTGAAGACGAGGTTGAATAGCGTGCCAGTGTTGATCATCCCCGAGCGAGGCCTGGGGTATACAGTATATTGTGACGCTTCACTGACAGTTTGGGCTGTGTCCTAATGTAGAAAGGAAAGGTTGTAGCCTATGGTTCTCGACAGTTGAAGATGCGTGAGAAGAACTACCCGACATACGATTTGGAGTTGAAATACTTATTTTCGCAGAAGGACTTGAATTTGCGCCAATGACGGTGGATGGAGTTGTTGGAGGATTACGACTTTGACTTGCAGTACCATCCAAGGAAGGCCAATGTGGTGGCTGACGCTCTTAGTAGGAGATCTCACGGGTCGTTAGCTTCTGTGGCTATACGTGAGTGTGATATGCTTAGAGATATTGGGGAGTTTGATTTGTGTCTTGGAGAGACAGTGATGGGCGCTACTTTGTTCTCAGTAGTTACTCGACCAGCATTGATAGCACGTGTGCTAGAATTCCAGCTGATGGACCAGGAAGCTCAGATGATACGGGACCGTGTCGCTAGTGGAGAGGATACAGCAAGTTGGGTTGTGAGATCAGATCTGAGTCTGAGATTAGCAGGGAGGTTGTTTGTGCTAGAGTCATGTCGAGCTGATCTATTACATGAGTGTCATCATTCTCACCTTGTTGTGCATTCAGGAGGCACAAAGATGTACCATGACTTACGTCGTTAGTTTTATTGGATAGGAATGAAGAAGGACGTGCTTTAGTTTGTTTCTTGGTGCCTTACCTGTCAGCAGGTATAGACGGAGCACCAGAAGCGGGCGAATTGTTACAGCCGTTACCAGTGGCTATTGTTTCTGACTGAGACCCGCGGTTCATATCGCGCTTTTGGCACAGTCTTTAGGAGGCTTTGGGGACGAACTTGATGTTCAGTACTGCCTTTCACCCCAGACGAATTGTCAGTCGGAGAGGACTATACAGATTCTGGAGGATATGCTAAGGGCTTGTGTTCTTGACTTCAAAGGGTCTTGGGAGGATCATCTACCATTAGCAGAGTTTACATACAACAACAGCTATCAGTCCAGTATTGGAATGGCACCGTATGAGGCTTTGTATGGTATACCGTGTAGATCACTAGTATGTTGGACAGATGTGGAAGAAACCACAGTCTTAGGACCCGACATGGTGCGAGAGACGACAGAGAAGATTACAGTGATACGTCAGCGTCTTCTGACAGCACATAACTGCCAGAAGAGTTATGCAGACCGAAGGAGAAGGCCTTTGGAGTTTGCAGTGGGGGATCATGTGTTTCTCAAGGTCTCGCCACGTAAAGATTTGATGAGATTTGGTCGTAGCGAAAAGCTATCGCCGCATTTCATTGGGCCTTTTAGATCCTAGACAGGGTTAGAAAAGTTGCCTATCATTTAAGCTTTGCCACCTCAGTTAGCATCTGTGCATAACGCGTTCCACGTTTCTATGCTTCGGAGGTATGAGCCTAATCCTTCTCATGTGTTAGATTGGCTGAGCTGCGCGTTGATGAGGATGCCAACTATGAGGAGCGTCCACTGAGGATTCTTGATACAAAGGAGTAGGTGTTGCGGGGGAGGACAATTGCTTATGTCAAGGTTCTGTGTCTTCATTGCGGGGTTGAAGAAACGACATGGGAGCTTGAATCTGGGATGCGTACTAGATACCCAGGACTGTTTACCTCGTGGCCTTGTTGCGAATTTTGGGGGCAAAATTCCTTAAGGGGGGAGAGTTGTGAGACCCGGACCCATATCTTTTTGGGATCTTTATATATGTTGATGCGTTTCTTTCCATATATGTATCTCTGTGTAGCATGGATTATGCTTCCGTTGTAGATCAATGTGTTTTGTATAGGTGCTATACGTGTTAAGCATGCGGGGGTTCGGTTTTTGTTGCCTTTTTCAGTTTTCTCTCCCAGCGACGACCGCTCGAGCGGTAGGAAGCTCGCTCGAGCGGTGGGGAGCTCGCTCGAGCGGGCTGGTGGCAGCGTGTTGGTCCGAGTTATGACCGCTCGAGCGGTGGGTGTGCGCTCGAGCGGGGTATTGGCAGAGCGTGGCTCGGAGGGGATCCGCTCGAGCGGTGGTGTGGCAGGGCCTATGTCGGCAAGGGGTCCGCTCCAGCAATGCTTGGGCGCTCAAGCGATGGGTCCTGGACGCAAAATTCTATAAGAGAACAAAATATCTTTTTGAGATCCAAAATATCTTTTCAACCAAATCTCTTTCTCTCTTTCATTTCTCTACCTTCTTTCTAGCTTTCGGGTGGCCTGGGGCTTAGTTTTTTGCGGTTGGACAGCAGATCCTTGTTGTCAGCGACGTGGGTTTCACATCCATCCAGACGGATTCTCGTTCCGACGAGGTTGGATTTTGAGGCGTCGAGCTTTTAGCTCTTTAAGGTAGGATTCTAGACCTACTACTGTTAAAAGGGTGATATATGTGATTATAATTGCTTTCACCGGGTAAAAATGCATAAAATGTTATTTACATGTTTAAATCTTGGTTTTGGGTAAAAATGGGATTTTACGCCTTTTCTTGGTTTTATACAAGAGCTGGGTGTGTTGACATCCGTGGTTTTCTAAAGGAGATTTGAAAACGAGGTGTTGTGGATTTTGTGAAAATCATGCTCTCTAGAGATTTGGAGCTAACCATTGGGGTTGAGTCTCAGTTTTATGTAACTATGTTATTACATGCTTGTAGATCTCCATGTGGATGGATTGGATCCTTTTATACAGGCGATGTAAGACTGCTTTGTGGGTATCTAAATGTTTTCCATAGATGTACCGGTACAATGGGTGTGTTTGTGATGAGTTGGGCTTCCATTGCTCCTCGGTGCAAGTCCGGAAACGTGCGCAGAGTAGGTACTCAGTTCCTTCGGGTTAGTTCCTGTAAATTGAGGGTGGGTGCTCAGCTCCCTCGGGCTCAAGTCCCGTAAATTGAGTGGTTACATTGTCGTGACTCCGTACAGAGCTTGTCATTACCTAGCGGGCCTTAAGTGATAACTAGGGTAATGGGCAAGAGCCTATAGTTGTTACCTTGTCTGTGTGTGGCAGAGTCGGTACATAGGATCTCATTTATCTGTGTTCTCCTCGATTGTGTGACCCGAGTGGAGGAAAATTGTTTTATCGTCTATTTTCCTCGGTTGTGTGTTTCGAGTGGGAAAATAATGTTTTGATTCGGGTTGTGTGATCCAGGCGATCAGGTTTTGATTATTGTTTTACTATTATTTTTTCTTAACTGTGGCATGATATCTGTCAAGATTATATGCATAGTTTGAAGGATGAAAATGTAAATTTTCTAAGAGAAAACCGTTTTGAGGTTCGCGTTGGCTTGGTAGAAAACTTATGGTTTTTGAGAGAAAAACCATTTTTGGCTCATGTGGTTGTCCCTGTGTGTGTGTAACTACATAGCCTACTTTACAACTTTATTGTCTTTTCCTATTGGGCTTTGGTTCACGGTATGGGATTTTGCCGTAAAAATATTTTCAGGTGACCATGTGGAGTTGACCTAGAGGCTTGTGGTGATGGAGAGCTTGCTGTAGTTTTTCTGTTTTGGACATGTACTTATACATGTGATACCTGTTTCAGAAGGCTGATTTTGTACGCCTTCCGGCGATATACTTATTCATGTATGAGTTTGCATGATTTCTGTTTATGAGCGATAAACTTAGGGATCTTTATCCAAATGGTGTAATATTTTATAGTCGATGGTGTTCCAACTGTAAATCTTATTTTTCCAAATGGGTGTTTTGGTGGGTTTTCGCGTGACCCTGGTGTTTGGGGCGTGACAAAGAGCCCAGAGAAACACAGACAACAAGCAAACACTGCACAATCAACCTCAAACTGCAGCAACAATTCCAGCTACCAAAACCGAATAAAATTGTGGCTTTACAAACTGTTAATACACCAAGTCTGACCATAAAATCCAAACTAGATACCTCTACAGTCGCAGGCAATGGGGAACCAGCACTTTTTGAAACCACTAAAAGGAAGCGTCTCATGCAAGCAACTTACAAAAAATAGATATACAGCAAAAAAAAAAGCCACCTAACACATACCCGATCCCTTACACAAGCCGTAAGGGGAAATCTATATACATAAATTTTGCAGATTAACAGGACATCGGAAGGTGGGGAAAAACTAGGAAACAAGAGGCAAAGTATGAACAAAACTAGGAACAACCCTCCTAGTTAGGGAGCACAGAAATATATCGGGCATCATGAAATCGAGGATCTTGAATAAGTGTGAATGAGGTTTAAGCTTGGGAACTAAAGTGTGATGAGTGATCAAACGTTGGTGATTAGAGTTGACAATGAGAGGTATGATAAAATATAATGATGTTCTTAGAATGGAAATTATAGGTGCTTAATAAAAAGTTTTTTTATTTAGAGATCTAGTTTTCCTGAAAATTTAGGGTCTCTTATTCGAAATTGGCTACGACTAGTTGGGATTCAAGTAATCGAAGATGACAATTTTGCAACCAAGTAACCATAAGCTCAAATTTCAAGGAAGGAACCGAAAGCTGGTAGGGCCGAGCCACCTAGCGTTTCTGAACTTGGTGAAATCTGAAATTTGGAGGCTGAAAAAGGTAGGATTCTGACTAATGTTAGTAAATTGATTGTGATTTGTGTCAATTTTCTATAAATTATATGAAACCCAACCATTCTCTAGTATTTGAGAATTTAAGATAATGCCTAAATTATTGGAATGCCTACTAGCTTAAATATATAGGATTGAATTCTATGGTAATAGTGGGGCAATTTGTGTTCAATGAGATCATGTAATTAGAGAATATAGAAATTGGTGGGTAAAGATTACTTACCTAATTCAAAACTTGAAAAAAATTCTATGAACCTTAATTAAATCTATGGTTTATTGAATTGGAATTTATGATAACGGAGGAAGGGAAATGAATGGAGAACTTTAGATCATTGATTTGAGCCGTATAACTTATATATTCAACTTGTGAAGATTGAATTGAAATATTTGTGTTGATATTTAAAGAATCATATACTACCGAAACATCTTATTGATATAGAATGTGTTGAAGATAAAAAAATTCGTTTAATAATAAGAGTAAAAAAATTGGTCAGAATCGTACATTGTTTTTGAATTGTGAAATAAGTTCATGGATTTAGGACTTTAAACACAAAGTCTAAGTTGTATTGTTTGAAATAGATTCAATTATAATGATATGAAAATGTAATTATAAAATTATTTTGACTATAATTGAAAGTTGAGAAACCATTATTAGCTTCATTGGGGAGAGCTTATATCTCTAGAGAAAGCTCTTCCCAAGGATCTGTTATGTGAATATGATCCCGTAAGATGCTAAACACTCGGTGGAGTTGAGACTAACACGAAGAGGAGATCTATGTTGGGTTTTCATAAGTCTGTAGCAGATACAACGGGTTTTGTTAAGCTTGTTACTAAAGCTACTATTGTGCGACAAGTTCTGACCCCATGGAGGAGTTTCACACTCTCGTGCTGGCTCTCCATGGTGAATCAAGAGTTCTTGTATATGGATTTTGCTTTACCAATCTAGGTTTTCACAGATCAAATTTATCGATTTGGGTTCTCGAAGATTGGATTCTACCGATCTGGGTTTTCTTTTTGAAATGGATGTCGAAGTTGGTACGTAATAGCTATGAGATCTAGTTGATGTTCTGTCCAGGAAAGAATAGTGTTGAGACTCTCAAGGTTTTTGCCCCTGATGTTGTGTATGAATGTTTCGAGTGTGCGTGAACATCCTTTGAATGATCTGGGTTTAGCTACGCTTAGTCTTGTTTTATGAGGAAGACGAAGGTTAATCCCGAACCGGATTTTGAAGCTTTATACTGGTATGATCAATGGTGATCAATCAGTTGTCTGGAGTAGTTCCGGATCTAGCGTGCTCTGGACATGGTGGATTCCTATTCTTAAAAGGTAATATGTTTCCCTCTGGTGTATTTCCAGCAAAATGGAGTGTTTCCGTGTCTTGGTTTGCCAGCTAGGGAAGACGCGGATGCTGACGTGGTTGTTCTAGCTATCTCGGTGTTGACGCGGTTGCTTCTCGTGAAGCTCTAATGTTTTTTGTATGATCCATGGGTTTCAAGTTGATATTGGTTATCCTCATCAAATTTTCAGATTTGTCTCCATGGAACTAGGTTTGAACTTTGGAAGAAGACGAAGTGGAGCCCACGCTCTTAATGCGCGTAAGAGTAATCAGGTGACTTCAGTGAACAAGACCTGCTCTTTACTGATGGGCACTTTTCTAATCCTTAGTGGTTGCTTTGAATACCAGGTGAAACCATTCTGGTTTTGTTAAAAGTTGATAGAGTAAAGTTGAAACCATGGGTGACAGTTGTGGTGGGACCCGTGGGTTAGAGAATCTGCTATGTGTAAAAAGCATAGTGGTTTTGCTCCAAACCATGGACTGATTATTAGGTGTACAACTTAAACACTGCATTGCAGCTTTTGCACGTTGAATTACAAGTTTAAAAGGCGTGGGTTTCTGCTGGAAAGAATGGTGGCGAGGCATATTTTTTAAAAAAACAAAAACACCCAATTTTTGTTTCTTGGATAAAATATGGTGTAGTGGTCTGCGTTTTGTGATAGGAGCCGTGGAGAAGTGTACACAGTGACATTTTTGGTGTCAACAAGTTTACTGTTTTGGTTGGCAATTGCTAATTAAATTGGGTGGCAATTTGCTACTGATTTGGGCAGCAATTTTGCTACTGTTGTTGGACAAAAATTGGGATTAGTTTCACGGTCCTCGACGGGTTTTGTCATTCGATTTTTATATTGTCTGGGAGGGGCTTGTTTCTTCACTCGCTAGGGTGCAAAGATGGGCTCGATGGTTTTTCGAGCTTTGGTTCTCCTGTGTAAAGAACCATTTTTCTTTGATTCATGAGCTTGTGGTGTGTTGGTGCCTTCTTGACAATATTGAGTATTGTTGACAGAGCGTCTAAGGAGTGTCCCAGCAGATTTGACATGTTTTTTTTAGCTTAGATTGACCAGTTCTACGTGTTGAATCTCTTATTTTCTCTTGTTCTTATCAGAATTTTGGCGCCTATTACCCTTTGCAGGAGCCACTCTTCAGCCGGGATTAGGAGTTTTTAAGTTTTTTGGTATGTTTTATTGGTTCTATAATTTGTTTGAATGTTAGTACTTTCCTATCCATGCGGATTGTGCATGATTTTTGCTTTTTTAGGAGGTTTCCCCCGCTGTTAAGCAGGGGTTGGTTGCTTTGCTTTTCTTAAGATGTGCAAGTTTATTGTATGTGTTGGTATTTTCTATTTATGCGAGTTGTGCGTGGAATATGGTTTTTAATTAAGTCCTCCCGTCCTTTCGGCGGGGGGTTGGGGTTGGGTTTGCTTCGCTGTAGGAACTTTTGCCTACTGGTTACTCATGTAATTACCTGGGGTATACTCCTTGAAAACTTGTATTTTTTCTTTTTTTATGTTATAATTAATTATCCAAAAAAAATTAAAAGTTGAAATTCATACTAAGCCTGAGTATAAATTGTAATTTGAGTTTAACATGTTTACAAATAATTTCAAATAGTCCAAACAACAGAGTAAAATCTCAAAAAAAAACTTTATCATAAATTCTCCAAACA
>JAULJZ010215131.1:0-41683 GCA_032270985.1 Heliamphora pulchella | reverse complement strand
CCCTCAACAGGACTATTCCCAGACTCCTATGGTTCTGCATAAGATTCTCAACGCGCATCTTTCATCTTCTCATTTTACGTCTTTTTATCTGCACCCATCTCTTTCCTCATCATTTTGTTTTAGTAAGTTACAAGGCAAGAAGTCTACTCTTACAACTCTAAGATAGATAAATAGGTAAATTCCCTTCTCCCCTGGAACAAACTAGATTTAGAGGGAAGAAAGATGGACACCCAGTCAAGAGAGGGGAGACCACGGACCTGATGACAAAGGAAAGAATTAGCACTTGAGACTCTCTAGTCTATACTCTAGATAGAACGAGTAGAAATCCCACATGGTTCGTCACAATTTTGGCGGCCTTAACGATGGAGTTTGGTTGAGAGATAAGGACCGTTAGAAAGGTGGCAGATCATACTTTACAGTAGTGGTGGTGGTTATTCTTGAGGTTGCTCGGTGGTGGCTCAAAGTTGGGAAAACATTAAGAAGTCAGTCTCAATTCTCTGTCTCAGTCAGCCCAGTCAAGGAGCTGACTTTGGGCCATTTTTTGGTGGACTTCCTAGTGATCTTTTTGGTCGTGGTGGGATCCATTGTAAAGGATGCATGTCCAGCTTTCAGTTTTCAGGTGGTGGTCATAGCTTCTCCATATATCTCCTGGCAGCAACGACCCAAAGCAAACTGGTCACTATCGCTGCTCCACGCAACCCAGAATTATGGGTTTTCCGTGACAATGAGCCCACTTTGAGGGCTTCATTCTCTGTGATGATTGTGCATGGTTAGGCGTGCTTGGTTGGAAATCTTGTCACACCGTGGTTCTAGCATGGTGGGCCGTTTGAAAAGAGTCACGGTAGAGAGAGATATCTTGGGGAAAAGAGGGATACTTGCACAAAATATATAGTTTTTGGCGGCGTCTTCTCTAAAATTTCGGCAAGGGAGCCGGTTTGTGGTGGCCACTAGTGGTAGGGGTGTGCATGCATGTGAAGAGATTGTGGGTTGTGGCTCCACCAGTGGAGAGAGATGGAGGTGAGGAAGAGGGTGTCCGGCTAGGGGTGACCAAGCAGTGGCTGGTGGAGAGGAGGTCAGGTGATGGCTCACCTGGCCCTTCTTGGTGGTCACGCTGTGGCAGGTGGTGTTCTCCTCCTCTTGCAGCTGCTCACTCTTCCTCCCTCCTCTCTCTATTTTGGTATGAGCATTTTGTACGAGTGGCTAAGTACCACAAACGGCTATTATAACACTTTTGTGTAAGTCAGTTTCATCTTTTTATTTGTAGATCTGCAAACATGGTGAACACTAGCAAAACACATTGGAATCAAAACTTTACATCGAATTAATATCCACATGGACCAAAATGCAACAAATGGTTTAGGGCTAAGCCCAATCTCATCAACAGCTTAGACAACAACTACCACCTTTACTACTAATAAGACCAAACAACCCTCATGTTCTTAAACCACGTCTAGCGCCCAAAATACCCAAGTACCGCAAAATTCGAGGACCAAATATCTGGGAATTCTTCAAAATGAAACTGCGAACCTTTAAGGGGGGATGGACCTAGTGGCGGCAGTAGAGAAAATCTTTTGGGTAATAGTTTGTGATGAGATTGTGAAGGTAAACCAAGAAACTTATCAACCTGAGGGAGAGGCAGAAAGATGGTGGAATTTGAAGAGATAGACTGAACTGCAGATAGAGTAAGAGCGATTTCTGATTATTTTTTAAGAGAAGTACATTCCTCAATCTTTACAAGATGCCAAGTTCACCAAGTTCAAACAACTAAAGCAACGAGGAGAAATGATAGTGTCAAAAGTACGAAGAAGAGCTAACAAACTTGGCGGAGTACCACTGCACATGATTCTTACAAAGAAAATGAAAGCTCAAAAATTTGAAGATGGCCTAAAACCAAAAATCAGAAGAATGATTAGACCCTTATGGCTACCCACATATGCTCACGTTGTTGATAGAGCCCTATTGTGGAACATAACAAAATGAAAGTTGTAGATTCTTTGAGAATCGAAAAATGTGAACCCACGAGTTCAATGTCAACACAAGAAAGGGAACCCTAAGAGACAGAATGTGAAAACTACGAGCTAAGGAAATCAGAAGGGGATAATAACGATTTGCTCAACGTGCGAGAGAGCTCACTAGAGAGTTGCTTGAAAATGAGTAGCCAATGCTACTACTGCGGCGCTGAGGGCTATATTAGGAGGAATTGTCTAAAACTTCAACCGGAAGCGAGTACAACGTTCAGGAGTGGAGGGGAAGTCAGAACCCAAATCAAGGAGCAGGAAACATGGGAAGAACAACTTTTGAAGCAAGAAGGGATAACAACAACAATAAGAGACAGGGAAGTATGTTTTCCGTGGCGTCTGAGATCCGCAAAACATGGAGGAAGTCGTCGCATGAAATCTATCTATTTATTCCTTACCAGCATATGTACTTTTTGATTCAAGCTCAACGTAGTCTTTTATATCCTCCCTCTGTGCAAAGAAACTATCCAAATCACCTAAACCGTTAGGCTATGACTTACTAATCTCGCAACCAATGAGTAGGGAGATAATATGGTCCACTGCATATAGGAATTGCATTGTATGCCAAAACAACGTTTGTTTCATGACTGATCTAATCCCCATTGACATAGGGGATTTTGATGTTATCCTCAAAATGGATTGGTAGCCTCTAATCATGCCTTCATAGATTGTGCTACGAAGATTATTGATTTTCATATCCCTGGACAATGTGAGTTCTGTTTCAAAGGAAAACGAGTCTTTTCACCTTCACCTCTTATATTAATACCCCCAACCCGACGACTGCTTAAGAAAGGTGGCCAGGGATATCTTTGTTGTATAGAGGCAAGTTTAACATAAAACTAAAACCTAACTCACATCCCCATAATTCGCGAATTACTAGAGGTTTTTCTCAACAAACTATCAAGGAAAACAATAGATAGCAAAATTAAATTCTCCATAGAAGTCGTGTCAGGAATTCAACCCATATCAAAGACTCCATACTGTATGGCTCCGACTGAACATAAGGAATTTAAGGTTCAATTAAAATAGTTAGTGTTATTGGAAGAGAATAATGAGAAGCCGTACCCAAAAAGATAGGCGAGAACTCTTATTTATAATAAAACTACGCAACACCATAACATCCATACACCCACATACACCGGATAATAAATATATAATAATAATAATAATACAATATATAACTAACACCTCCCCTCAAGTTGGAGCATATACATCTACCATGCCTAACTTGTTACATAAATATGAGACATGCGGACCCAGCAGGGATTTAGTGAAAAAATCGACCACCTGGTCTTTTGTAGGAACTGACCCAAAAGTAACAATGCCTTTTTAATATTCCGCCCAGACAAAATGGCAGTCAACCTCAACGTGTTTCGTTCTCTCATGAAATACTGGGTTTGTGGCAATATAAATAACCGAGATATTATCAACCCAGAGTCTGGTAGATCCTCGAAGAGGAAAGTATAACTCTGTCAAAATCTGTTGTAACCACATAATCTCAGCAGTCGCTAAAACCATAATCCGATATTCGACCTCAGCACTAGACCGGGAGACCACAATCTGCTTTTTGCTCTTCCAGGAAATCAAATTCCCACCAACAAAGATAGAGTAATTAGATGTAGATCTTCTGTCAAATGTACATCCAGCCCAATTAGTATCGGAGTACCCTTTCATTCCGATATAACCATGATCAGAAAACTAGATGTCCTTCCCTGTGTTTTTGTGTAAGTACCGAAGGATGCGTAACACCGCTTGTCAATGGAGAACATGGGGATCAGACAAAAACTGATTTACTACACTCATTAGATAAGCAATATCTGGATGAGTCATAATAGTAAGATAATTCAGTTGTCCCACTGTACGGCGATACTGGTCAAGATCAGAAAGAGGCACTCCTTCTTTCGGTTCTAGTTTGACATTAGTCTCCATAGGTGAGTTCACACCTTTAGCATTCACATATCCTGCACGCTCCAGAATGTCAAGAACATACTTCTACTAAGAAATGAATACACCTTTCTTATTTCTGGTTACTTCAATGTCGAGTAAATATTGAAATTCACCAAGATCTTTCGTCTGAAACTTAGTGCCCATGAATGATTTAAGCTCAGCAATCCCTCCACTGTCACTACTAGTAATAACAATGTCATTCACATAGACGACGAGTAATATGCATCCCGCTGAGATATGACGAAAGAAGACAGTATGATCCTTTGCGGATTGCTAAAGACCAAATTCTTGTACTACAGAACTGAAACGGCCAAACCAGGCCCTGGGAGACTACTTTAGACCATATAAGGAGTGGTTTAATCAACATACATGGTTAGACCCCCCCTGAGCAACAAAGCCGTGTGGTTGCTCCATATAAACCTCTTACTCCAAATCACCATGAAAAAAGGCATTCTTTACATCGAGTTGATATAAGGGCCACTGATGAGAAGCAGCCAGCGAGAAAAATAGACGAACAGAGGCCATCTTGACAACAGGCAAAAAGATATCAAAGTAGTCAAGGCCATAGGTCTGAGCATAGCCCTTGGCCACTAAACGAGCCTTCAAATGCTCAAGGGAGCCATCAGAACGAAGTTTGACTGCATAGACCCACTTATAGCCGATCGCGGTCTTCCCTGAAGGAAGACTCACTAGGTCCCAAGTATTATTAGCCTCAAGAGCATTCATTTCGTCAATCATAGCCTTGCGCCAACCTGGATGAGAAAGAGCATCGACAACAGAGTAAGGCAAATTATGCTGATCAAGAGTGTTAATACCCTGCTAGACAGTAGCTGGTAAACCACGATAGGAGGTAGTATATAAGGGATGATCTCTACAACTACGATAAGATTTGCATAAAACAATTGGAGGGTCACTTACCTGATTAGAGGTTGAATCCGGCTGAGTAGATACTGACTCGAGTAGAGGAGAGGAGGTGGGGCCTGGTGATACTGAGGAGTCGAAGGATGATGAAAGAGCGGGTGCCTCAGAGACAGTAGGTGGAGACTCCTCAGGAATATCAACTGGAAGACTAGTCACAGGAGAAGATGCCACTGGTAAATCAGGGGAGAACTGATACAGCAAATGCTGATCTAACCCATCATCATCACAGGAGAAATGTGGAGTAGCCGAGCCATATAATGAAGAAGATTCAACAAACACCACATCTCGGGAAACAATAAAGCCTCGCAATTCTGGACTATAACACCGATATCTTTTCTGGGTTTTAGGATATCCCATGAAGGCACACTTTAGTGCACGAGTATCCAACTTTGTCACATTTAGCCTGATATCTCTCACATAGCAGACACACCCAAAGATCTTGAGTGGTAAAGAAAAATGAATCTATTGAGGAAGTAAAACAGACAAGGGTGTAGCACCATGTAGAACAGAGGAGGGCAATCTATTAATAAGATAACATGCGGTCATCACAGCTTCACCCCAGAATACATTGGAAACTCACATCTGAAACATCAAGGCACGTGCAGTTTCCAGGAGATGTCTATTCTTTTGCTCAGCCACCCTATTCTGCTGAAGTGTGTCAGGACATGATGTCTGGTGAATAATTCCATGTGTACACAGGTAGGAACCCAACACGCCACCAACGTACTCACCTCCATTATTACTACGAAGGGTTTTCACAATTGTGCCAAATTGAGTGTGAACTTCATTATAAAAGACAGTAAACACAGTAGGTAATTCAGACCGCTTTTTCATAAAATAAAGATAAGCCATGCGAGAATAGTCATCAACAAATGTCACAAAATATCGAAAACTAAATAAATAGGTGACAGGACACCGGCCCCAAATATCTGAGTGAACTAAAGAAAAAGGACTCATGGTTCTATTATTCTGTCTGGACACATATGGCACACGCAAATGCTTAGCAAATCAACACGACTCACATTCTAACTGTGTAACCTGACTTAAATTGGGGCATAATTTCTTTAAACTTAGCACGAAGGGATGTCCTAGTCGACAATGTATATCTAATATCTGAGACGACTGCCTGGAACATGCAACATTTAAAGTCTCATCCAGCACATACAGGCCACTTACCACCCGTCCTCTACTGAAGTATTCATCAAAGCTAAATCCTGAAAAATACAATGATTAGGAAAGA
Source organism: Heliamphora pulchella (assembly GCA_032270985.1). Lineage (NCBI taxonomy): Eukaryota > Viridiplantae > Streptophyta > Magnoliopsida > Ericales > Sarraceniaceae > Heliamphora > Heliamphora pulchella. The sequence continues at coordinate 35,557 of JAULJZ010215131.1, read as the reverse complement.
AAGTTACTAAGAAGTTCAGATCTCTGGTAATACGACTCATAGATAGTAAGTTAAACGGATTAGCATAAGTATGTAAAACATCAGAAAGAGTAATGGATGGAGATAAAGTAGCTACTCCATGTCCTTTCACCTCCAACGTGCCTCCATTGGCAACCATCACCCTACTGTGTTAAGAGGTCAACTGATAAGATGAAAGAGTACCTGTGAAGTAGGTCATATGGGTAGAAATTCCCGAATCTATCACTCATGATCTGGGGGTGACCATACATGCAGCAGGATTACCTGCAACTATGGCAGTTGGGGTATCGGCTGTGTTCCCAATCCGCATCTGAATAAACTGATCATATTCCTCCTGCGTCATATCTATAGTTCTCCGCTCAGAAGAAGGGGAAGGAGCATCATACTCGGCCACAGTATTGGCCACCGAGGATGTAGGATGTCTATGCAGCTTCCAACGCGAGCTCTGTACATGTCCATGCTCTCCACAATAGTAGCAGGATCTGGTGTCACATCCACCGCGACCTCTGCTGCGTCCTCCGTCACGGCCTATACCTCAACTGCCATCACCACGGCCTCCATCACGACCTCGACCTCCTCCATGAAAACCACCTTGACCTCCTCCACGAAAGGCACCTAATGCTGTATGATTACCTTGGTCAGTAGTAGTAACCCGAGGCTCATATTTACTGATTGCTCTGTTCATCCTTCTAAAGACCTCAGATAAAGATGGAATATCAGACCCAGCCAAGATCTGTGAACGTGCGGAGTCAAGTTGCTGGTTTACCCCGGCTAAGAAGCAAACAACCAAGAACTGCATCCTCTGCTCTCTGAAAATCTCGTACCGATTGGTGAAAGGTACCAGATGATCATACTCAGCAGCTAATACCTTGAACTCTGTGAAGTAATCTGAAAAGGGCCGCTCTCCCTGCTGTATCCTGAAGATACTCCGCATCACATCATACAATCTGGATAAATCGTTAGTCGAAGCAAATGTCTCCTCGAGGATAGTCCACACCTCTCGAACAGTGATGGCATTAGACACCAAAACTTCAATGGACGGCTCCATTGAATTCAACATCTTCCTAAGCAGTCGGGCATCATCCTTCTTCCACCTTTTGTATTCATCAGAACCTTTCTCAGGAGGATCGTTGAACAAATGATCCTCCTTTTCCATACCTTTAATTGTTAGCAAGACCTTCTTCTTCCATAACACATGTTTGTGGTCCAGTTAATCTTGAATCCACTAGCCGTGTGGATGACAAAAACACATCTGTGATTCCTTGTCTATCAGTACTCATCTGAGTTTCACCAGCTCGTCTTTCAGTACTCATTGGAAAGTCCCCAACCCTTGTCGAACTTCCAGTTGACATCACAATCTAGCAGTAGCAAGGAACCACACGCAACTGCTCCAACACTGAATAAAACACAATCACAACATTAAATAATCATAAATGGACCACCAAACATACCTTCAAGCGATTTCCATGGATTCAAACACCCTGTGATAGTCTCCTAGACCATCAAAACAGCAGCTAGATTGTTCTTCAGAACTATCGATACCCGCAGGATCTAAGTATATAACCACGACAGTCCCTAGAGCCTCAAAACAGCAGCTAGGGTTCCCCTAGGGCTGTCGGCACTTCAGCAGAGAGAGAGATAGAGAGAGAGAGAGAGAAAGACAAGCTGTGAGAGGAAAAGAGGCTGTCGGAACCTTCAGCAGTAGCTAGAGTGTCAGACGATGGTGTAGGCTAGGGTTTCAGAGGGTAGATGGGTCTGTCGGCACCTTCCAGAGATGGAGAAGGGTAGTCGGCATACCAAGGAGGGAGAAGAGAGGTGGTCGGCACTGCTGGAGAGAGGTGGTCGGCACCTCCAGACTTGAGAATAGAGACAGACGGGGCAGGAAAGAGAGGAAGAGAGGAAGAGAGGGCTATCGACGAGGAAGAGAGTGCTGTCGGCACCTGTCAGCACTATTGAAGGGTTGTCGAAGGGTCCACACTAATGCAGGCAACAAGGAGGTTCGTTGGCACTGTGAGGTTCGTTGGCACTTTCAAAGACTGAAGGTAGGTCGGCAGCTGGGTGGCTGGGTGGCTATCGGCACTGTTGGAGGCTAGGGCTAGGATTAGGGTGACTGGTGCAGGCAACAGGGAGGTTCGTCACTGTTGAAGGCTGAAGGGAGATCGGCGACTGGGTGGCTGTCGGCACTGTTGGAGGCTAGGGTTAAGGTTAGGGTTAGGGTAACTGGTGCAGGCGACAAGGAGGTTCGTCACTGTTGAAGGCTAAAGGGAGGTCGGCGGCTGGGTGGCTGGGTGGCTGTCGGCACTGTTGGAGGCTAGGGTTAGGGTTAGGGTTTCATGAAGGCTCTGATACCATGTTATTAGAAGAGAATAATGAGAAGCCGTACCCAAAAGGATAGGCGAGAACTCTTATTTATAATAAAGCTAGGCAACACCATAACATCCATACACCCATACACACCGAATAATAAATATATAATAATAATACTAATACGATATATATCTAACAATTAGTAGACAAAGCATTTATTAGACCAATTATGTCGCCTTGGGAGCCCCAATGTTATTTATGAAGAAGAAAGATGGAACGATGAGGTTATACATTCATTATAGAGAATTAAACAAGATTACGATCAAGAATAGGTACCCACTACCTCAAGGAACAAGTGTTTTCTCAAAGATTAACTTGCACTCCGGGTATCACTAATTGATAGTAAAGAAGGAAGATGTAGAGAGACGACTTTCCGCACATGATATGGGCATTACGGATTTTTGGTCATACCTTTCGAAGTAACAAACATGCCAGCTGCCTTCATGGACCTAATGAGCAAAGTTTTCAAAGAGCTCTTGGATAAGGTTGTAATAGTTTTTATCAATGATATCTTAATTTACTCCAAGAATGAGGAAGAGCCACGTCAATTCAAATCCTGAATTTTCGAATTGAGATAAATATTAAGAGAGATCAAGAATTCTCACTATTTCTTAGATTAAGCAATGCATTTAACAAAGGTAACAAAGGCACTACAAGTCCTAAAGGACATGTGATTGGAAATGAAAGAATATCTGTTGACCCACAAAAGATCGAGGCAATTGTAAATTGGCCAAAACCTACAACGGTGACTGAGGTAAGAAGCGTCATATTCCTAGCAAGTTATTATCGTCCTTTTGTGCAAGGTCTCTCGAAGATCGCTATACCCTTAACAGAGTTGACCTGAAAAGGTGAACCTTTCATCTGGATCGAAAAATGATAATAAAGTTGACCCAAAAAGGTGATCCTTTTATCTGGACCGAGAATAAGAACTGAGTTTCTAGGAACAAAAGAAAAAGCTAACAACAACACTTTATTTTTTGCCAAGTGTGCCACTAATTAGCACTTTCATTTGTTCTTCTGTGCCGAGATGGAAATACCGATTCTCATTCTACTAGAAGGAACAAAAGGATTCGCCATTATAGCGACGCATCAAAGTAAGGGTTAAGATGTGTGCTTATGCAGCATATAAAGGTCATCGCTTCTGCCTCGTAACAACTAAAACCACACAAGGGAAACTACCCAACTCACAATCTCAAACTAGCCGTTGTCATTTTCACACTCAAGATATGGTGACACTACCTTTATAAAGTCTCTTATGAGATTTACATGAATTATAAGAATTTGAAGTACATTTTCATGCAAAAGGAATCAAATATGAGACAGAGACGTTGGTTAGAGTTAATGAAGGATTATGACCTCAACATCTAGTATCACCCAATTAAGGCAAACGTTGTAGCCGATGCCCCAAGTCGAAAGGCAATAGGAACCCTAAACCTATGTTTGGACTAGCTTTTTAGGAGTTTTTTTTGTTTAAAAGCCTTAAAAAAAACCTACTTGTTTAGCCTCGACTGGCTTTTTCTATATATTTTTACATCTACTTTTTTACAGAAAAAGCCAAAAAACTAAAAAGCCAACAAAAAAAGCTAGTCCAAACATAGGCTAAATAATATTCTCACCAAGTAACCCTAACTACTGGAGGAAATGGAGCAATTAGTGCTTGAAGTAACGATAAGGGAATACAAAAGTCATTGTGTTGCAATTATCATTCCATCAACAATTTTAGAAGACGTGAGGCGTCAACAACTAGTAGACCCAAAGCTAAAAGCAATCTATGCTCAAGTGAAGGTAACTCCACACCCGGACTTAACGACTAGTGACAACATATTGAAATTCCGAAATTGAATTTGTGTCCCAAACATATCGGAAGTGAAGTAGCAAATAATGAACGAAGGCCTTAAATCAAAGTTTGTGATCCACCCTGAACTGATGAATATGCATCAAGATCTGAGGAAAATAATTTGGTGGATGGAAATGAAGAAGGATGTGACATAATATATGAACAGATAACTTCAATGTCAGCAAATTAAGGCCAAAAATCGAAAACTTGTTGGTTTGCTACAACCTCTATTAATCGCGAAATGGAAATGGAAACACCTCACAATGGACTTTGTGGTTGGACTACTTCCAACACTAAAGGGTAATAACTCAATTTGGGTCGTTGTTGACCGATTCACAAAGACAGCACATACCTTACCTATGAAGAATATGCTTGCGATTGATCAGTTGGCTAGGCTTTGCATTGGGGAAGTCGTACGTTTACACGGAGTTCCAGTTTCAATAATATTCAACCGAGATTCCAAACCCGTTTCTCGCTTTTGGAATAATTTTCAAAAAGTCATGGGAACCAGCTTATGTTTTAGCACGGCCTTTCAGCCCAAATGGACGGACAAACAGAGCAAACTATACAGGCATTAGAGGATATGATTTGAGCTTGTGCTTCGTCATCGTAGTTGTTGTCTAAGATGTTGATGAGATTGGCTAAGCCCTAGATCATATGTCACATTTTCTCCATTTGTGTGTTCATTCGATTTACTACTTCCTCTTAGTTTTGATTACAAGGGGTGCGCCGAGTATTCACCATGTTTGTAGATCTACGAAACCGATGAAACTAGTTTAAACAAAAGTGTCATAATAATCATCTTGTCAACGTAATTTATAAACATCACATTTCCATTTACATACGAAGTTTGTACGTATACATGTCTTCATGGTACCTAGCCACTAATACAAAAGTTCATACCAATATAGAGAACCACATCAGGACATCAAACCATAAAAAGAACCACAAAAGAACTTTACTCGATCAAACTTTCCTCCCCTCCCCCTAGTTGTTTGCATGCCCATTAGTAGACGGTTTAAACCATCACCATACAAAAGTCGTCGCATCCATCTCATCTACCAATGCTAGATCCTTTCCTGGATCATTGTCCATAGCATCCCCAACATGTTCTTGTGTTGATGCCGCAGGTGCACGTCCAGATGGTATAGCCCAAAGTGGCATTGGCATGGGTGGGTTAGGTGCAAAACTCGAGGGTGGCCCTTGCGTACCATGACTATTGGCAACTACTCAGTTCAACACAGCTTTATAGTGGTTCGGGTTTCCCATCAATCTTAAAGCCTTCGTATAGATATAAATCTGGGTCCAATTCGTATGCTGAACCACTACTTGTTTCCATGAGTCTGGGTAGAAGAGTTTCCATTATCTGATTGTGCAACCATACAATAGAGGAGTTGTTCAGCATTGATGTCCATGTAGTGCCGAACAATATTTGCATCTAAAGGTTGAGCTTGCACTTACCCGCTAGGCGGAAAGGTAAGTCTGTGTCCTTCTCAGGTATCAATGCAATCCACAGAATCCACCCTACGGTACACAAGATATACTCTTGTTTTGTTAGTACTGATCTACCCAACACATTCATATCATAATACATTATCTTATGTATAGAAAGATAAACACAGATTCTATACAGGTTGTGTGAAACTAAATTGTGTAAGATCCTAAGCTGTAGGCTTAGAGAAAAATAAAATTCGAAAATTAATGCTCTAATACCAACTTTGTCACAACTCACGACCTAGAAAAACAATTCCCGAGATCCTTGCAACCAACATATAAATAAAAATTTCAGGAAATCAAGTAGTAGACGTCCGAAATGAAATTCCTAAGAATACCATAAAGTTTTCGTCAAGTACAGTCCGACAAAAATGCATCCAAAGACTCGAAACGATACTGAAAGACCAGAAAACGAATCTAAATGACTTGAAACCACTCTAAGTTGAACAAAATGGCCAAACCTATATGACATAAATTCGAAATTAAATTCCTAATGATAATAGATGGTTAGTTTTACGCTTAGAACAAGGCAAACACCACCTCACAGCTTTCTGGCAACCCTAGGTGTTGCACGGAACAACTTTTCATAGTTCAGGAATTTTATTGTCAAATCCATCTCAACGACAATTCATAATATAATATTTAAAAACCTAAAATGAATTTTTGGGATTTTCAGGAACAGTTCATTTTACTGCTTACATTTCTGCGTGGTAGAATTCTACCAAATTTTAACCAGCGCATGCTTTATTTGCATGCAAGGCTCATGAAACTTGGACACTAAAGGGCCATATATATAGCACCCTGCTCCTTTAAGTGTTCATAGAACACTCTGAGACCAAGCTATACAACTATACAAGTGTAGGAAAGGAGAGGAAAAGTGGGGGAAAGAAGGGAGGAAGAGGGAGGAGCAGCTAAGATGAGGAGGAACCTACCGGCCAATGTTTGACCACCAAGAAGGGTCAGGCAAGCCACCACCTCACCTCCTCTCCACCACCACCCTCAGCCACCACCACACCCTAAGGCAAACACCCTCTTTTCTCACCTCCATCTCTCTTCACCGGTGGAACCACCGCCAACCACAATCTCTTCACATTCATACACACTACACATCCCAACAACTGGTGGCCACCACAAACCACCATCCTTTCCGGAATTTTAGAGAGAAGATGCCACCAAAAACTAAAAATTCTGTCCAGGACCAGGTAGCCCTCTTTGGCCAAAGACATCCCTCTCCACCTTGACTCTTTTTACAAACAGACCACCATCTTGGAACCAGTGTGTGACAAGCTTTCAAACGAAACCAAGCATACTTAACAATGCACAACCATCACAGTAAACGAAGCCCTTAAAGTGGGGCTCATTGTCACGATAAACCCAAAATTCTCTATTGCCTAGAGTAGATGTGGTGACCCCACTTTGGGTCGCCACCACGTCAGCTCCGGTCACCTATGGTCGAGTTGTGACCACCACCTGAAAGCTGGACATGCACCCTTTGCAACGGATCCAACCACGACCAAAAAGATCACCGAGAAGACTGCCAAAAATGGCCCCAAAGATAGCTCCTTCACTCGACTAATAGAGAACTGAGAATGAATTCTTAAATTCTTCCCAACTTTGAACCACCACAAGTAACCATAACCACTGAGCTGCCCCTCGGACAACCACCACCCCCATTGTAAATTAGAATGTACAACCTTTCTTCATTTGCAATCCACGTTCTGGCAAAGCTTATCTGTCAATAGCAGAATGTTTCGATCTGCTTCAATTCATGGTCGCATCTGCAAACATGTTTTCCTATGAGCCAATGCCCTCTAGTCCAAACATTGATCTATATCACTTCAGAAGAAATGATATAATAGTAGTTACCTTCTCTTTGGTGAGTCGAAGTGGCCTTCCGTCCTTTCTTGCCTTGCTCCTAGGTTTTTTGGGGTTGGGTAAACCGATACCTTTGCCTTTACTTGTGCAGCTAACCCTGCTTGTGGGAAACCTAATAGGTAATAAGTGCAAAACAAATTCTGTACATGAGCAATCCGCATATTATAGCTTGCCCAGACCGAGCTTTCAAATTCAATGTTTGGTTGGGCCGGCCTCATGAATGATCATTGTTTAGTCATTCCGCTTCACGAAGTTCATGTTTTCACACTTCCTTTCATTTGTTTCAAAAGAAATGATAGTCAATCCCAAAGTTGTACGGCTTGAAAAGCATACCAAGAAAGGATAACCAATCCCAGAAGCATGGGTAGAAGTTGAGGTAAAAGCCCATGGATTCACACTTTATGAAGCTAGACCAAACTCCACGGTTAAGGGCACGACAACAGAGGCCAAAGTTGGTACCTTGAAACAGTCCACCCTCACCTTTTGCATGTAACTTCTCAACCAAACCCGACCAAAACTCGTGCATATGATCCCCAATTCATGCTTTTAACATCAAAATCAATTTCAGAACAGACAATAAAACCTTAGGGATGAGCTCCATTATGTTTTTCGAAGAAATGACATGAAAATTACCATTTTGTCCCTACAACCGAAAGACAGACCAAGTCCTGATCTTCCTCATTTTTTTACATGCATGATGTTTTAGTTCATCTAAGTAATAGAATGTATGCCTTGTTTGTGTTTTGTTGTGTTTTGGCTAGATTTGGGCATACCAAAGCAATAGTAGCCCTTTCTACCTCGTTTTAAGTGTTGGAGCCGGTGAATCACAAATATGATAAACATGTGCTTTTTCTTTCTTTTTTGAATTTATTATTCAAGAAAAATATTCTAGAATAGATATTTACTTCTTGAAATGATGGCAACATTGATTGGATATTCTTGAAAAAAAGAGGAGAAATAATTGTGAAATGTAAAGAGTTCTGGGCATATATGTCAAATGTATTACTGCATGGTTATTGACTCAAATGGTTTCCCAACCTAGAGGAAGGTAAAAGATACCAAGGAATTTGGTGCTAAGGATGGGACCACAGCCGGTGTGGGGAAGGGTTGATATCATTCCCATACTCTCTATTGTAGGGTCGTTTCTATATCAACAGACATATATTGTTGAATAATATTATGGCATGCTATATAAATATATATATATATATATATGATTTCTCATCTTATTCGTTGACATGTTTCACTGTTGGCCTACTTTATGAAATCCTAATTAAAATATCTGGCTCTCTATCTTTTCCTTTCTTTTTAATTGCTCAAATGAATGTTATTGTAACGATCTAAGTGAATCACTAACCCAATCACTTAGATAAAGAGCCTAACAATGCGGCTTAAAATGCTTAAACCAAGTTATTAGTAGTAGCCCCACAAGTTTCTTTATCTATCAGACTTAATTTTAATCTCCCACCAATGTAGGATGGCGTATCACAATATTCCCCATTTAAAGACACGACGCCCTCGTCGCGCACCCCGATTTCTTTCCCTGGTTAGGATGTGGATAGCAGCCCATTAGCGAACACAGAGCAACCTATAAGCGTGCACAAGATATACAACTTCAAAGCTTCTTTCCCTCTCTGGAGCCTTTACTTCTCTATCCACACCACCACAGAGCTCTACATGGAAATCAGGATTGGCTCTAATACCATTTGTAATAACCCAAATGAACCACTGACCTAATAAATTAAATAAAGAGCCTAACAATGCAGCCCAAAATACTTAAGTCAAATTATTAGTAGTAGCCCACAAGTTTATTTATCTATCAGACTTAATTTTTATCTCCCACAGATGTGGGATGGGATATCACGGTTATTAAAGATCAAAATCCTATTTATAATATCTGGGCACACATACTGGCATTAGTGCTTATGATGCTAATATGTTGTACCAAGATCCGCAACTAGAGTTTTTTGGTTGATGTGCATGCAGCCCGGATGATTCTTCTAGTTTTTGCTACTTATTTATTTCTTCCTTCATATATCCTTGCGTAAGTCTTTTTCTCTGGTTCGAACTTCTTTTTGGATCTGTATATATTCTTCTATTTCGACCCAGGCTGTGAAACGTAGTTGTGAATGTCTGTAATAACCTAATACTTGACTTTCTTGCACTTAGATGCTCTCGGATATTATTTTGATTATGCTTATCACCATAACCTTTTCTGTGACAAACTTATTTTACAACAAAAGAAGAAGAAGAAGAAGAAGAAGAGAAAAGGAGAGAAAGTAAAGTGACAAAATAAAGGATATTTTTAAGAAACAAAGTAAGAGATATCCCTAAACTAGAAACCTTTAGGCCTTTGGTGAGCTTTTAGTTCACTGGGCCAATCACGATCCATTCTTTGGGTTTGGGTCATGACAGAACCACCAAATTTTGGAAATTAAAAGAGAATATTAGTGAAGATTCAATAATCACATAATGAACCCCCATATTCTTCGTGGCCCCAAATCAAATAAGCTGCATTAATTGCCTTATTGAAGAAAACTAGACCATGAGTTTCTTTCCATAATAGCAATCCGTAAACTTACTGGTTCATAGTTAAAAAAATATGAAGTAAATTCACTAATGAGGAGAAGAAAGTGTTCACACTTCACATTGATGAGGCCAAATATGATAGAAGTTAGAGGGTAAACATATATTGTGACATCCAAATCCACTACAAGTTTGATAGTAACTTTTCATTTGACTTACTGTCTCAATCTTCTTCAGTACTGAAATCCCTGTGTTCATATCATAGTCGTAAACAGAGCGCGGTGTCCTCAATGAGCAATAAGAAAATCATAAAATGGGGGAAGAAAATTGTGATTCTGAAGGATCCACTGAATAGGAAGGATCAATAAAATCAACATCCCGAGCAACATGAAGCCTTTCAAGTGGTTCTCCCACAGGTGGAAGGCCATAAATATTTATTCTGGGAAGACCCCTTACACGCACATATACAACAAGATGATCCCTAAAAAGTTGTATGTCCTGAAGCTGTACACTGGACAAAGAGTAAAACAAGTTAAGCTCTTAGCAACTGAAATGCCACTACAACCAAAAGTCAACGAAGTGGTGATAAGAAGGCAAGCTAACACATACCATAGATATTTTTTTTTTAAAAGACAAAAAATATTATGCAATAATGTCAGAATCAATTTTGCAGAATGGCTACTTCGCACATTAGATTTAAGAATGAACCAAAAAATTCTAGCCCACTCCATACAGGGGTCAGAGGTAGGATGATTTCTGTTTCTTTTTCTTTTCCTTTATTAGGCATCGTGGGGATTTGACCATGAAACTGATGGCAGATCCTATTATATTGAACTTCAATAATAGAAAAGGCACTCATTAGTATTCTTTTGATAAATACGAAGGAACTGACTAGTATTTTTTGATAAATAGGAAAGCACTGATTAGTATTAATGAGCATTAAATAATACTAATAAGCATTTTTAAAAGACAAAAAAATATGCAAAAACGTCAGAATCAATTTTGCAGAATGGCTACTTCACACATTAAATTTAAGAATTAACCAATAAATTCTAGCCCACTCCATACAGGGTCAGAGGTAGGATGAGATAGAAATGGACCGAAGATTATTGTATTTTTACTATTTCTGGTTGGTAGAAATGGATGCATGCTATAAACCTGAAATGGGCACAATCGGTTATTCAGTGAAGCACGATTGTCAAATATAAGCACTGCTTAGTTGGAAAATCACTAAATCATACTTCAATTCATCTTTCCCATTTTTTTCATTATTCACACTTGTTAAACTATTTCCATATATTGACATTTGAAAGCCTCAAATGCAATGAGAATTATTCATTAGAGAAGTCATTAGCTAAAAAAACTCAACCAGTTTGAGAAAGGAGCAGAGTAACAGACCCAGGCATATGCAAAAATAACAATGAGTGAGCTATCAGAATAAAGAGACTTAGTTTCAACTTCCAAGAAAAGTTTTAGGAAAGAGAGGAAGCCCAAAAACTGGGAAGGACAAAGGAGAAGGGGATGAGGTTGATTTAAATGGTCGAATACTAGAGCTTAGCTTGCAAGACATGGAATTCCTAAGGATCAGGGCTTCAAAAACAAGCGAAATCTAGTTGTACAATCTGTATACTTTCTCAAGGTTCCTTTTCCTTTCTGGTTTTATGTTTCTTTTTTTTTTTTTTTTGTATGTGTGTATGCATTTATGAGTGCCTTGAGAGGTGAGAAGTTCCATTTGCTAAGCCTTATTGTGACACAGACAAAACTGAATCACTTCTTTATAAATTGTTATAATGCATTTACTGACAAAAAGAGGTCAAGAAACTCAAGCCAGTAGGACCTACTCGAACAGTAGCACTATTCAATCAAGCCAATTGACAGTCGAGCAGACCATACAATACAAATTGCCCACTTAGGCAGGTTAATCCCAAAAACTTGCATGTCCACCCAAGCAATGCAGCCTCCATAATCCTGGGTGAACACCCCTTGACTGGCATTTTCTTTGAAAGTGTCACACGAATTAGCTTAGAGAAATCCCATTATGAGGAGCCATGTAAACAAAAGAATACCGGGTCCTTCCAAACAATATAATGAGCACGAATGATACGTGAATTACTTTTCATTAAAAAGATATATTTAAAACTAAGTGTGCTAGTGTCTTTGCAACTTCTAGAAAACGTTACTCCCAACTTCCAACATATAGTTGATCAATTTCTTGAAACTAGGAAAATTTCCAGTGACATAAGCATAGGGCTGTTGCGTATTAAAAGAAAAGGGTTTAGTAATCTGCATTGACGCATCCGGCTCTACAGGCCAGGCTCAGAAATTCTTAAAACCCTGAAAGTTCTCAAAATCATAAGACAAAATAAATCGACATTGTTCAAGAGATGAATACAAGAGCTACCCACTAGTATACTACATTATTCCTAAAAAGTACGCCTACAATGAGGTTAACCTAATGACTCTGGTTGGACATCAGAGTTGGGATTCCAGTTTCATGAGTAGGTCAACAATGGATGACAACCCACCTAGAATCCCATGGTTGGATGAAGATTTGCATGTGGACATAGCTAATGTGGTTTATTTTATTTATCTTTTCTTTTAGTACATTTAGTTATCAGTTACCATATGAATTTGTTATTTTAGGATTTATTTTAGTAGAATTGTTTTGATAATATTTGTTTAGATAGGATCAGTTTAGATAGAATTTTTTTGATGGGGTTGCTTTATTCCTTTTTCATCTTTATGCTTTTGTTATCTCAATGGCTTATTTAAGGACTCTTAAGCTTGTATTTAGAATTATTATTGAGAAATAAAGATTGAATATTTCTCTTAAAATTAGTGTGATTCCAATTCATGCCTAGGTGAGATTCCTAGGGTTCCTAATTGATGTGTATTCTAGTTCATTCCTAATTGCGGATTCTTAAGTGCTTGTTCCTGATTGTCCTGCATCAACTTGGTATCAGAGCAAAACGATGTTCCCCAGCTCAGCTATGAATTTAAAAATTAACAAACAAGGCAAACCGTGTTCATTTCCTATTTAATTTGCTTGACTACTAGCAAAGTAATGTCGAGTTTTGCCCAACCCTTAGTTGCACGATCCTTCTACTGAGGTGACGAATTTGTCTCGGAACCTCGCTCCCACGTTCCAGAATAAGAATTTTGTAAGAACCTCACTCCCATCGAGAAAGAATCTCTCTCCCAACTAAGATAAAACCATTCAAACATATAGATTCACAAAAAACAAAGTAAAAGTAAGAAAATAAGAGAAAATCTATAGAATTAATAAGATTATAAAATAAAATTAAGTCAAATATATTTTAGTACTTTATATTTACATAATATATATTTATATTTACAAAAAATAATATGTATTTGACACTAATCTACAATATTTATTCTTATTTTAACATATATTACAATTAAATAAAAAACTATTTCGTAAAATATATAAACGCTCCCAACGGCGCTCCCAACTTTATACTCTTTTGTATGGCCTCGCCCCCACACACACGCTCCCGCTTCAAGCAACTAAGACCCACCCTAGGGCCGGGTTTTCAATTTTATTTCGTGAATTTATTTATCAATTATTGTTTTGCTTTGTTATTTTAAAATTTAATTAAGTATATTTATTTTGATAGAATTTGTTTATATAGAATTGATTAGAGAGGGTTTTTAAGACAAGATTGGTTTATCCATTTCATTTTTATCCTTTTGTTATCTCAATAGCATATTTAAGGACCCTTAAACTTGTATTTAAAATTATTGAGAAATAAAATTTTAATATTTCTCTTAGAATTGGTGTGGTTTCCAATTCATCCCTTGGTGGGGATTCCTAGGTCATGGGTGCGGATGCCTAAGAATGTGTTCTTGATTTTAAATGGTGTGGATTCTACTTCAGCCATAAGTACGAATTCCAAATCACCCCTACGTGCAAATTCCTAGGGTTCCTTACGTGCAGATTTCTGAGGGTTTGTTCCTGATTGTTCTACATCATTCTTGTCAAATGCTATCCTCCAGATTAGACTACCTTGGCAATGGAATAAATAAAAACAAGAAAGCCACACACCAGATCAGCTGATTCCCCATATTAAGACAGAAAAACAAAGAGAACACCAGAAACAAGTCCACACATACAGCCTGTTTGTCACGGGAAAGGAAAATTTGAAGAGTACATGTATTCATTTCTTACAGGTAACTAAACCAAAAAAAAAATTTAATTATTTGATAAATACTGGTTATTTCTTCTCCTTTTCCTAACCTAACCAAAAGGAGAAAAAATAGATTCGTACCACATTTTCTTTCCTCTCTCTTTCATTTCTTCGTTCTTTTTCTACCACATATAGGATCCAATTTTCAAACATAACATTAGTTAAATTGTGAGCCACATAACTTATGCTTCCAGTTTATTTGTAATTCAACACATCCCACTTTTGTAAATATTCATTTAATTTTTCAATCCTCCTAATTAATCTTTAAAAAAATACTAAACCAATCAAAAACAATAATTTTTTCTCCGAAATCGATCTAATGGCGCAGTTCTTGATTGGTTAGAGCGCAAGTATCGGCTTTGGAAGTCTCATGTGAAGCCATAATTCTAACGAATGTGAAACAACACTTTTGATTCAATAATGTAATTGACAGTTATTTGATTTATTTATCATTTAGTAGGACTGTAGGAGTTTAACTTAATATCTAGTTACGTTATTTTTAAAAGTCTCCTACTATATTAGGGTTATTGGCCTATATAAATATGAAGCTTTGGCATTGTAATAATTAAGAGTAGGATTAATATAATTAAAAGTTAATTAAAATTATAACCTTTGTGTGCTTTGAGTTGTGATCCTTGTGTGTTTTTTCTTCCCTTTCCTCCTAGTCTTCTACATCACTATCTAAATACTCTTTTTTGGACAAGTATCACTATCAAAATACAAGATATGTTTCCACATAATCTTAGTACATCATATCTTAGTGCAAAATGGGGCTTGTTTCTGAATAGTATAACTTAAATATATTATGTATCTACACTCATTGTTTGAAAAGTGATACAACTTGTTTCCTTTTTCCCCCAAAAGAAAAAAATAAATTGAAAAATGCAACAAATACATATTTCCCCAAGATCAAGAGCATTTGATGATTGAACCTATCAAAAGACCATTGATTCCATTTAGATACAAAGTTTTCTTAACAAATACGAGAAAGATATGCCTATGCTTAAGAACGTAGAACTACAAGTGCATTAATTTACGCAAACAAACTGAAAATAATTGAAAAAATAACATAACTCTCACAGACACACACACATAGAGGAGAGAAACCTAACATAAAGGTCCCAAAGACTAAAGATTTGATGCAATGAATCCTTCTTGATACTTGCCTATATTTGATGTTTCATGCTGAAATGTTAACACTATTACAGCATAGTAGAAAAGTTTAAGGCCAGTGTGATTTAAAGAAGAACAAGGCTTTATTGCCACCTTTTATCAGCCATTGCTCAATTATACCAAAGAAGTGACTCGCAAGCCGTACTGCCATACCCAAGATGCAGCATTAATCTGGAGAAGATTCCTCGCGAGACATACATCACTCTACATGTTTTAGGTATTAAATATTGGCCTCAAATTAATGTGTTAGTTTTCTATCAGCAAAAAAGATACATATAGTAAAAGAGAAAAAGAGAGAGAGAGAGAGAGAGAGCACAAAGAAATAACGGAGGAAAAGTACTTCAAAAAACAAGAAAGCAGAATTACATGTCAGACTACTCTCTAATCACTTCTACTAAGAAACAATAAAATTTCCTAAAAAGGGCGCAAGCACTGCACACAAAAGGAAGTCAAATACCAAATCTTATGTCTTCAGATATTCTTACATTCCTCTATAACCAAATTAGTAAATTACCCATAGTCCCGCACAAATCCACAATTCTATAAAGATAGCAACAAAGCCACCTCCTCTGGACTATATGATTAGTATTAATAAGTTCCCTAGGAGCCAAAGGCCACAAAAAACCTTTTGCATGAAGGGGCATGTTTATACTCCAAATTACCCAATTGAGATCAAAAAACATGCAGCGGTATGATCATTGATGATGGAACCAAAAAAGGATTTGCAAGAAAAAAACCCCAGATAAATGATGAGAATGCAATCTTCTATCACTTGACTACGTATGCACATAGAAACACCAACTAAAATGGATAAGAAAGCTTGGCTCATTCGCCTCCCGATCATTAAGCTTTCATGAAAAATCTTAAGTGATTGGATCAGGGTTTTAAATCGCAGTATCGGCCGAAGTAATGGTCGCAGTTGTGTGTAACAGATATCATGAGAATCAATCAGTCTGTAATAGGTATCGGTAACCGCGCTTGTAATTTTTTTTTTCAAGAGCTAGTAAATGATATAAACTCATTGATAAGTATATCCTAAACTTATTGACTTCAAATTGAACATTTATAAGTGTTTTTAATTAACATTTTAACACCTAATTTTCAAGACGAAGATAGAATTCTAGAGAGGAAAGCGAAATTAAATTGTTAGGTTGTCTCGAGTCATGTATCGGGCGTATCGGCCGATATTGACCAATATGGCAATAGTATTGGATACATATCAGCCATAGCGGTTGATATTCTAGGGATTTTCTATAACTCCGATACCAGAATGTGTATCCGAATTGTATCCCTGAGATACTTTTACGTAACGCTGATAAGTAACGGTATCAACGATATTTAAAACCATGGGTTAGATATATATAAGATGAAACCATGGAAGCAATACATACAAAATGAAATTGAGATAAACAATAAAACAAAGGAAATGAATGAGAAAAGGGAACCACACCCATCCAAACATCCTCCCAAAAGCAAACATTCTCCCCATTACCCACAAATACAATGATCGAGAGATGGAGAGAGAGAGAGAGAGAGAGAGAGAGAGAGAGAGTAAATTGAAAAATGAATTTCCACAGCGAACGGAAATTTCCCCTAGTAACCTGATGAGATTTCCAGCCATTTCCACGAATGCCATATTTGCTTTTAATGACAATGGGCCATAACGATTCACAATCAAAAGAAAATTTCCATATGCATTTATGAAGGAAATTAATAATCTTGTGAACAATATTTCTTAACCCAAGATCCCTTTATCCTTTGGGGGAGAGACTACCTCCCAACTAACTGAGTTACCTTTCTTCCCTTCATCACTACCCTCCCACAACAACAAAAAAATCCCTCGTCAACTTTTTTACTCCTCATTATTTTTCTATGTAACATAAAATAGTAAGTTACTAAACAGGGAGTTTTTGCAGTTTAACCATTGGTATTCTGTCCCATATTTTGTAACTGGTGCATATTTAGACAGCTATACTAACCCAACTAATTGTGAAGGCGTCAAGAGAGAATGACATGCATAAATCCACAAAAGAATTGCTTCTATTGTGTTCGTCTGCGACATATTCAATCTGAAAAAGGATTCTAAATATCGGCCGATATGCCAATACGTACTCCGATACCGCAATTTAGAACACTGATGCCAATGCCAATACGTACTCCGATACCGCAATTTAGAACACTGATTTGAACCTTTTGTGTTAACAACAATATTATGATGATTACACTCTAATGTTTGCACAGAATAAGTATTAAAAGAATGCCTCCACCAAGTCATCAGAATACAGAGATTTCATATTTACCTTTCCCTGTGAGGGAGAAGAACTGTGGTTGCAGATGGATTGTCCAGTGGGCAGGCTAGTAGTTCTGAATTGAAAAACTCATCAGTTCTCCTCTTAATGAAAAAATGATTTCCGCGATGGCTAACTGATGTGTCAATACCATTTAGACGAGGTGTCAAAGGCATAAGCCCATTTTCTGGTTTTGAAATGTCAAAATAAAAGACAGACCTGGTAGTTTTACTTGCAGATGCGACAAACAAAAATTTCTTGCTCTCAGAAACCTCAACTCCAATAGAGAACTTATCATCCTTTTCATGATAAAGGCACAAATCCTTTGATTGCTCTGTCCCCAAGTAATGCAACCACACCTGTTTACAGTAAGACAATACCATGAGAAAAGAAAAGCTATTTGGATACTAAAGAGCTTATTTCCTTGCTTTCTTCTAACCAGAAAAGTTCTGGAGAATTTTGTAAGCAGCAGGCAATGAGTAAATAATACCCTTTTGCATGTAAGAGAAAAGAATAGCATATTTGTTGGCAGAATTATACAAGTTGCATGATCCAAAAATGAAAAGCAACACGTGGAATTGTGTGTGACAGTGTCAATTATGTTTTATTGTCTTTGTTTTCCTCTTGGAACCTGCATTTAACAGAATAAGAATGACATAATCAGAAGAATAAAAATATGGTTAAAAATTAAATAAGTTATGTGAATTAGAGTAAGAACAAATGTGTGATATTTTGCAACATAACATGTTAAAATATAAACTAGAGAGTTTGTCGCGGGCAAGGCCCCCATTTATAATACTTTGTTTGGTCACTACATATATGAGGTGAAAAATTGAGTTTAGTTGTTATGTATGTGATGTGAAAAATTAAGTAAGATGAAAGCTCAGTGTTTTCACTTTATGTCAAGTAAATATTATTGTTAAAATTATTTTAATTTTTAAAAATCATATGTGAAATAGTAGTGTTGATGTGTGCATGGTTGGTGATTTGTAGAAAGAAGAGTATAAACAGTAATTAATAGAGAAAGAAAAAAGATAAGAATAAAAAAATCAATTACATTCGTAATCAACATTACGTTTGCAAGGATTGTTTATTTTTTAACTCCTTCATTTATGTTTGCATTTTGAAATGAAAGTTTATTTTTTAACTCCTTCATTTATGTTTGCATTTTGAAATGAAAATAAACTGAAAATGTATTAATACACTTAAAACCCTAAATTGAGAAAAGAAAAAGTAGATAAACAAAAATACCCAAAAGAAACTCACGATGACATTTAATTTTAAATATGATAAAAATACGAACCATACAAAAAATACAAAAGAGACCAAAAATACAAATAGACCACCAAAAGAAATCAAAAAACTGTAATTAGTGGAAAGATAATAAAAAATCCCTTAATCGCATGGTAAAAAACATCCTTTTACTATAAAATTTAATTTTAATGGATCCATCTCAATCTCATCTCGATAATCCGAGCCGTTTATCTTTATAGAGCATATGGAGCATATCATCCTATTTAAAAAAATAGATTGGTTGAATATATGAACATATAGTGTCTTATAACATTTATTTTAATGGTATGTGATTTTAAGAATAGACCGTTTATTTTTTTTAAATACATATGTTCAAATAATTTAGATATTAATACCTGAGCAATTTAATTTTTCGCATAACTAATATTTTCAAGGAGTTCTATAAAATGAACGGTACGGTTATCAAAATAAACTTGAAGTGTATCTATCACTATTATACATTAGGTTAAAATTTCAATACAAATTTTTAAGTAAATCCTAAAGCTTATGAGATTGCCTCTGGTAGGGACGAAAACACTTTATATATGTTTTATGGGCCCAACTCAAGTTTATTTTAATGATATGAACCGTTTATCTTATAGAGCATATTAAGAAGAGCATCCATGTGAAAAAAATAAATTTGATGAATTTTGTAAATATAGTGTTGTATATCATTTATTTTAATGGTATGTTTAATTTTAAGAATAGATTATTTATTTTATTTAAAATAAATATGTTCAAATAATTTGGTTATTGATACCCAATCAATTTAATTTTTCACATGGATGATCTTCTCAAGGAGTTCTATAAAATGAATGGTACGATCATCAAAATAAACTCGAGGTGTATCTATAACCATTATAAATTAGGTTAAAATTAAAATACAATTTTTTAACAAAATCCTAACGCTGCTGCTAGTTATGACGACAAGTAGGGACACAAAAGAAATTTTGCCAGAACGAAAGTATGCACGCTTTAGATATATAGAGTAAAGAATAATGAAGTACCATATGAAATGCACGCTTTAGATATATAATTCGGCCTTGAGGGCCTGCATTCACAGGAGAAGATCAAAAGTACTATTTCCATTCAAGTCAAATGAATACAATATACAATCATATTTATAGAATAGTAAAGATAGAGATAGACCATCTAAATATCTCATACTTGTTAAGCCTATCCTAATCTTCTGATCCCAATGAATAAGATAACACTTTGAATCATCTACTAACTATATTAAAAGCCGCAAGTCACCAAACTCTTCTCCTCCGATATACTACTAAATTTACTTAAATACTATTAGCTACTTTACAAATTACTAAATTATCTTAAATCATGATAATTTAGCAATGAATGTTTATTTTTTCCAAACGTCTTCTTCTCTACAAAATGGGAAGCTTTGTCGTTTTTCTCTACTCATCAATAGCTCAAATGACAGTTTTACCAATTTTTTTGGTTGTTTATTTGCTTGTATATTTTTTTTCTAACTATTACCAAGACTTTAAACAATTAGTTACCCTCTTATATACATACTTCATGTTTTGTTAATGTTTGAACATATATATGTTAGGATCATTTTGTAATTAGTTTGGTGTCTATTATATAAATACTGGTGTGGTTTAGAGGTGAACTTAAGCCTCATTATTATTCTAATAATATTCTCTCTCTGTCTTTCTCTCATCTTCCTTCTCTCCTCCTTTAACCCTAAATCACTACTTTACTATTCAACTTATTATTTCCTTTTTTGCTAGGGACCTAGGGTCAAGCCTATAAATAAGGCAGTTATCACTGTGATCATCAGCTTTGATCAATAATTTTGAGTATGTTTGAGACTTAGGGTTATTGCCTCTTGTGTGTTTCCTCTCTTCTCTTCTTCTTTTGGTTCGACATCAACTTGTCACCAAGAAAAAAAAAACATAAAACTAGCACAAATGGAATTCCTTTCCTTGTTATGGTTAAAAGAAAGAGAATGAGCCAACGAGGATAGAAAGGGCAGGATTAGAGATTGTGCTTTACCAACGAGATAGGCATTAACCTAAATGCCAAACACTCAATGGTACAACAAACAGAATGAAGCAAAGATCTCGATCTCCCTCATAGCAAAACAATGAATACACCAAGCTTGATCTTGTTAGTTGAACTACTAGAGTTTTAAGGAAGAGGTAGGCACCATAAGCCAAATCCACATCTTAGAAAGTAATGAAAATGTGAGAGAGAGAAAATGAAGCAGTTGTGAGGTAATCAGAATTTATACCTTTTCTGGCCGAAGGGTTGCATCCATTGTGACATAAAATAAAGCTGTGTCACCTGCCCATTCAAGATATGATGTTACACCAACTAGAGGCTTCCCCACGGGTGTTCCACTCTCAGCATCAATGACATAAGCACTGCAGATCTCATCTCCTTTAGTGTCTTCTGTGTATGCAACTAACTTATTATTCGGACTGACCTGAAATTAAGAAAATGACGGGGAAGTCAAGCAAGCAGAAACAAGCATTCAAACAGAGTAATGGATAGGGAAAATTCAGAACATCCAAACAAAAGAAGAGAGAAAGGAGAAGTGACTA
Source organism: Heliamphora pulchella (assembly GCA_032270985.1). Taxonomy (NCBI): domain Eukaryota; kingdom Viridiplantae; phylum Streptophyta; class Magnoliopsida; order Ericales; family Sarraceniaceae; genus Heliamphora; species Heliamphora pulchella. The sequence goes on along the minus strand of JAULJZ010215131.1, from coordinate 13,911 downwards.
TTACTTTAAAAGCACCAATGCAATAATAAGCATGGCCTTCAGCTTTTATATTCTCATCAAGTATAATATGCTCAGGGGGAGCATCTGGTCCAGTTGGCATAACACCATAAATGCGGAGTTGAGACCCGTTGTTAGATACACCTCAGCGACAGTGCTGCACGTACTCCTTTCCCTCCAAGGTCCATTCATAGTAGTAGTAAGGCCCTCCACGTATAGGCACAGAAATGTCATCCTCCTTGATTCGTCCTCTAATCCCAGCATATATCTGATCTTCTAAGGGTTTGGTCCCTAAGAAAATTAAACAGTTACAAACCGACCCATCTGAACAATAAGATAAGTTGGCATATTATACATTATAGTCATGATTTGATTAACTGTTTCAACACAAGATCAAGAAAGATTTCATAACCCATATTAAACTCCTACCTCTTCCTGTACAAATGGAGCACTTTTTAACTGTATCGGCAATCAGCATGCATCGCTTGTGGTCTAATGATGTGAGAATCATGAGGCATTCACTATTTCCTAAGAATGGGCACTCCCCCAATCCCCCCCAAAAATTTTTTTTTTCCATTTGCTTGTTCGTTGACCTTCATGTTATTGGCTATCTGCAAACGACATTGCTTCAATTTACGACATGTGTCATGGTCTAACCATCAATATTTTGATCAACCACTTCCAGCCTATTCCCACAAAGATAATATTCATTTGCTTGAGCAACAAAGGTAATTTGCATATCTGTAACATGCACCAACTGGACAACAACAACAACCAAAAAAAAAACACAACAACAACAAATAACTGACTTAAGCAATCTGCAGGAAATAAACAAATAAATAAAGTGCAACTACTATGTCTCTACCAAGCAGATTCTAGCCCACACAATCTGTAGTTGAAAAAAGCCATTAAAAAACCAAACTTGTTGATAACTACCATCGACACAAGCACTACCCTTTTCTATTTTATTGTTCCTTTTACTAAAAAAGATTTATTAAGGAGGCACCAAGGGGTGCAACACATGTATAAAAAGAAAATCTATATCAACTAGACATCAAAAACCCTACTCAAAGGTCTGACTCACCATGCAAAGTCAAAAAATTGATTCCACAAGGATAACAACTACCTGAGAACCAACTATACAAGAAAGATAAAAAAGTTACTCTTTTATCCAAAGATAGGTTACTCTAGACCATCAAAGTTCCTCGATTATGTTCACCCCACACAATCTGCATCAATGTATGCGACTCTTGATGCACCAAAACACGAGACCTTCCTCCTCCTCTTACCTACAAGGCCAACTCTCCATGAATGAAAAATCTCCCCCACCTTCCAAGTGAAGACATGCTCCAGCTATCCATAACAAGAGTTAAAGACCACAAATCTCCCGTCCCTCACAAAGAATAAAAAAACAATTCGTAGATTTCCCATCATGCTTGCACATACAATACCAATTAACATTGATTTTCTTTTTTCTAATCAAATTATACAAAGTCAAAAATCTTCCCATGTGTCGTGGTCCACATAAAAAAAGGCAATCCTAGAAGGAGCTTTGATCCCCCACACTCTTTTCCAAGAAAGATTCCAATCAACCCACCTAAAATCTCATAAAAAGACTTAACCTCGAAGTATCTAGAGTCCGAGACTTGACCTCATACATTTACATCCCTGCCATCACCAATGTGCGAAATAGCTTAAATCTGCCCAAGAAGCTCCATCATCTCCCCCACGCACCAATCATTCAGATCCCAACAGAGGCCCGCAACCTAAAACTAAGACCATCAAGTACTTTAAGATGCCCACTTAATAGTCACTTCTCTATAACACAACATGAGCCATATCCAGATAATGTTATAGCTTATCCACCACATGATATTTGAAATTGAAAGCACCCCCTATCCCACCTGAAAGAAAATAATGTTATAGCTTATGCACTCTTTAGCCATGGGACAGCGAACAAAAGCATAAAATAGGAATGTGAATTGGACAAAGTAATCTTATCGAGGTTAATCTCCCACCTTTTGATAAATAATGTTTCTTCGAGCTTGCAAAAGGCCTCTGAAATCTCCCAATAACCTACAACCAAGCATATCAGCTAAATCCTCTATAGTCCATACTAATATGCCCCCAACAGGAATAAGAATCCATTTTCCCAGATTCATTTTCAAATTGGAGATTTCCTCGCTTATCAAACAAACAGGAGACTTCCTCAAAAACCACAACAAAACACTGTAGATATCCCAATTGTTGCACCTCTGCCCCACAAAATTGACAGCATCATTTCCAGAAAGTAAATGAGAATCCAATAATAGATCTGTCAATCCATCCAATTTCAATGCCTTACAAAAATCCCCCTGAACAGCCTTCTCAATCACACTACTGAAGGCCTCCACAGGAAAAACATACAGCAACAGAGACTATCTCCCCAGCACAAATGCCTTAATGTCAGGAAGAAGCCAATTGAGGATCCACAAACCAACACTGATAGCCTGACAGAAGAAATACAAAACCAGATTCATCCTCTCTGTTATTGCCCAAAACCGATACGCTCCAAGCAATACATCAAGATATCCCAATTCAGATGACGAAGAACTTTCTCCATGTAGAACTCAACATTGTTCTACCACTTCTGACTCTGGAACCCACAGCCACCAATCCCGCATCAAAAATCTGCCTAACCCCGACAAAAGGTCCTAGAGTCAGAAACTACTGTGTGCAGGACATCCTTAACCTGAAATGGCTGAGAACTTTCAAGATTTTTCAACCAAAAGTTTGTACGCCCTTCCCAACAAGCTCAGTCATGCTTCCCGCACAATATATTTGGAAAATGGGAGACCATGCACTCTTAGACTAATGGAATTAAGAGCAAAACTGTTTGCTTATCCCAGGGTGGCCCGTATGTTAGGCAAATTAGGCGATCGCTTAAGGCCCCCAATTTCGATAAGGCCCCAAATTTGTAAGATTCTTTATGATATATACTATATATATCAGTTTAAAAAATGAATCATATTGAAAAATTTCAACAAAATATTATTTGTGAGATATAATTAGAGTTTTTGTAATACATTCTATTATAAATAAATCTTTAAAAAGTTATGACAAAGTATATAACGTATGAAGCCCATAAATAAAATAGATTAGGCCTAACTTCTATCAAATAGAAAGCATACATAGTAATATTTTAAATAAAAAATAATGTAAAATACAAAATTTCTATTGAATTTTTAAAATCAAAGAATATCGTTGAAAAATAATATTTTCATTCAATGCTTATCTCACCAAACTAGCTGAGACACAACATTATTTTAATAGTGGTCTTTAATTTTCATAGATAGCTAGTAATTGAAGGGTTTAATTTTTTTTTCTCTCTTATAGCTGATTTATTGCGCTCTCTCTCTCTTTCTTGGTAATTTTTCCATTTGATTGACTATATCATAAAAAAAAATTATGAGAGTTATCACTATTATCAGTTGAAACAGATATATTAAAAAATGAATTAAAAAAGTTTAATCAATATTTTTATATCTAAAAAAGAAACAAGTGAAATTTAAAAACAAAATATAAAAATTGCCAAAGGCCCCCAAAATTGTCGGGCCGTCCCTGGCTTATCCAGAACAAGAACCAACTGGACAACCTAAACAATGAAATAACTGCCAGTTACAGCTTTAGTGTATACTAGAGTCTAGAGGTAGAGGACGAAAAGGTGAAAATCTCCCACAATGTTCATCTATGATAAACCAATTTGAAGGTCATATCAAATGCATTTTACTTTTAAAATTCACAGTCATTAGAAAAAATACGAAAGTATAGATACCAGACATGACGAAATCAGTGTAGGCGTTCTCGTCTTGGAGGTAGGAGAGGACCAAGGGATTAGAACGAGAATCGTCGCGGAGCCAATAGAAGTTGTCGATCCTGACGTCTCCGAACATCTCTAATTCATGTTCCACCATATTTGCCATCGGTGGATCCTTCAACGGAGAAGAAGTCGCCGCCGCCGTCGTCATGGATGCCGCTGATGACGATGATGATGACCCCGAGGGTGGGCACCTCAAGTTTCCTCGGTGTGAAGGGGGTGGTGGCTGTGATGGTGGTGGTGGGACGAAGGTGGTGACAATGAACTGTATTTAGTTGCGTATTTCTAATTAAAAGTTTATATATATTTTTTAAAATATTCATGTAACAATTAAAATTTCGAAAACAAAAAGAAAAAAAAGTTATTTTTATAAAATTATTTTATATATTTTATATTTTTATTGTCAAATATTTTACATTACTCGTTTCAATATAAAATATTTTTAAAAAAAATATTTTTTATATAAAATATTTTTTTACAAAAATAGTGTGTGAGTTTAGCCATTTAAAAAAAAATTTTGTTTTTATTTTCTAGTGTTCGGTTGACACAAAAAAAATATTTTTAAAATAAAATTTTTTATTATTAAATTAAAACAAGATATTTTTCACAACAAAAGTATGAAAAATAATTGAATTTGGTCATATACTTCCTTTGAGTTTTGTTATTGTTTGGAATAGTTTTTCATATGATTTTTTTTGTTTTTTTTTAAAGAAAAAATATTTTTATGTTTAAATTTTTTGTATTTTTTATTTATCATTATAAAACAAATCTAAAAGTATATGTCGTTTTGACTACAATTAAAAAAAGTTCATCAAAGACGAAAAAAGCTTTAAAAGGCCTTTTTAAGTTTTTTTTTGTCCTATATAAACTTTTTTCCTCAACTTTTGGTTATTTGTTTTTATTTTTCTGATTTTTCGTAACAAAATAAATTTAAAAAATATTATTGCTGAAGTAACACAAAAATAATCTATTAAGGACAAAAAAAGTCTTAAAAATGTCTTAAAGTGGTTTTTAAGACTTTTTTAATCTTATATCAACTTTTTATTTATTTATTGGTCATTTATTTTAATTTTTTGATTTATTATAACAAGATAAATATAAAATATAGCAATGTTTCAACTAACGTAAAAAAAAATTTATTAAAGACAAAATAAAACCACATAAAAAAGTCTTAAAAAAAATCATCCCAAACAGCAATCACCACTGTCATTTGGTTATGCGTCGACACAAAAAATTTAAAAATATGAAAATAACCATACTTAAGACAAGTCTCTTAAAAAAATAAAAAATAATTTATCAATTTATTTAAAAAAATATAATTTTTATCTTATGATGTAAAATATTTTATTTTAAAAAATTATTTTACTTACTTTTTATTAATTAAATAGTAAAAATAAATAAAATACTTTATTAAAAAAATATTTTACATTAAAATAAAAAAAAAATTAAAACAAACAAAATATAAATACGAATAAAAATAATAACCCTGCAAATTATGTTTGCAGTGAAAAATAATACAATAGTAAAAATTGTAAAAATGGTAAGAGAGCATTTCATCAGAAGATGGGAAAAAGTAAATAACAATTATTTCTCCGTTAGAATATGTCTTATGCTGAGAAGAAAGTTTTAAAATAATTCCATCAACTTGTCAAGCAATCATTAGCTAACAGAAGATTCCATCAGAAGATGTGAAAAAGTAAACAACAGTTATTTCTCCGTTAGAATAGGTCCTAGGCAGAGAAGAAAGTTTTCAAATAATTCCATGCACTTGTCAAGCTATCATTAGCTAACAGAGCATTCCATTACAAGATGTGAAAATGTAAACAATAATTATTTATCTGTTACACCAAGTCCTAGGCTGTGAAAAAAGTTTCAAAATAATTCCATCTACTTGTCAAGCTATCATTAGCTAAGAGCGTTACTTGTACGGACAACGCGATACTTAATTAGTATGTAGAAAAAAAATTCCACACCATCACATATATCATATCTTATACCCACTATTATAATCAATGCCATCGCCTCCATCCATACAATCACTCTTATCACTGTTGCTACTATCATTACCACCGCTGCTACCACTACTATTATTTTTATCACAATTGCTACAATTCTATCATTACTATCACCACTTTCTACACTAAAAATAATTTACTTTTTTTTGTGTAAATTATTTTTAGTCATTTAATAGTAAATATTTTATAGAAAAAAGATTTTTATGTTGTTTTTGTCAAATTAAATAATAAAAAATTAAAATATTTTATATTAAAATAAATTAAAAGCTTAATATGGATTATTTTTAAAAAGTTTAGTATTTTAAAAAAGAAGAAAATAATTTAAATTATTTGAAGTAGTTTGTTTAGAGTATTTTAAAAATATTTTCTTAAAATATTTAATTTTTTCTTTTAAATTGTAATATTTAAAATATTAAGATAATATTTCTATTGTTAAAACTGGAATTGACTCTTTAATCAAGAATATTATTATTTTTTTAATAAAAAAAGTTAGTATGTTTCATTGTACTACACACCAAATATTATTAAAAAATAATTTTTATCCAAATAAACGAAGGGTTAGAGAAAATAGATTTGGTGGAAAATAGAGAATAACGAAGAAAAGTTATTTTTATTAAAATAGAAATAAAAGAACCTAAAGAGAATCATGTGAGGAGAGGGAGATAAAAGAGAAAAGAATAAAAGAAGGAGAGAGAGAGAGAGTGGGTCATCAAATATTAATGACTTGTTTGGTAAGTATGAATGAAATGATGCGAAAATTAAATAGAAGTAAAAATAAAACGTAAGTTAGAATAGAATAGAATGTTCATTTTCATTCTACTGGTTGCAGTTCCTTTGACAAGACGACATTAGTTAATTTTTATGCCAAATGTGAAGAGATTGGGTTTGCTAAGAAGGTATTCAATGAAATTCTTGAAAAAAATTTAGTTGTGTGGAATACAATCCACCACCACTCTGGATGAGAAACGAGAAGGTATTGGATAAAAGATATTTTAAATTTAGAAATTTAGTAATTTTAATAATATTTTATATGTTAATTTTATTGGAATCTTTAAATTTGGTAGTTTCAATTAGAATTTTTCTTATTTGTAATCTTTTACTTTTAATAAATTTAATTAGAATTTTTCAATATTGTGATCTTTTATTTTTAATAGCTTAAATTAGGATTTTCTTGACAGACTTTGAATGAATAAAAATTGAATTTTAAAGTTTAAATTATTAGTCTTAGAATTTATTTTCTGTTCTTTAGTTGTTTAGTTCTTTAATCATCGATCATCCGGCATTAATTGATATTAGAGTCAGAATTCGGTCCAGCAGCAGTTCATTACCACTTCCTCCATCGACATCCCGCGCTTCTGTTGCCTAGCGCCACCACCGCTGCCTTCACTTGCCGTCACTTTCACTCGTCGCCGCTACCCTGGTGACCCCACCACTAGTTGTCAGTGCCAACGACCTCCTAAGTCGTGACCACCAGTCACATTGCCGCCGCGGCCATCATCCTAGTGTCGTTCTCTGTCGTTGCAGCTTGCCATCATCGAAGTCCATCACCACCACCAGTCGCGTCGCCGCCGCTGCTGCCCAACGACAACCATATGGAGGATATAAATATTGGTCAAATTTTACTGATTTTTCTTTGAATTTAAATATTCGTCTAATATTTTATATGGAGGATATGGTACTTGATCGAAACACTGCAAAATCTTTTGTTTTACTTAACGGTGTTGATGCAGGGATAGGTACATTCTCATTTTCTGCTGCTGTGTATCCCTTGACTCAATTTTTTATTGAAGTTTTTCAGTACCATCTTCTAGATAGAGTTTTTCACCGCTCTCATGCTATCATAATTAAGGAGTTGATTCGTCAACAAGAACTTCATTTCATAAAATATTTCTTTCAATATAACTCTCAAGATGAGAGTTTTTTTGAGCTGGGGAGAAATGATGGGGAACGAGAAGGCATCGGATGAAAGATATTTTAAGTTTAGAAATTTAGTACTTTTAGTAATATTTTATATTTTGATTTTATTAGAAATTTTAAATTTGGTAACTTCAATTAGAATTTTTCTGATTTGTAATCTTTTACTTTTAGTAACTTTAATTAGGATTTTTCAGAATTGTGTTCCTTTATTTGTAGTAACTTAATTAATTAGGATTTTTCAAGATTATGATCTTTTATTTTTAGTAGCTTAAATTAAGATTTCCTTGAATGCCTATAAATAGGTCATTATGTAATAGGATTTGGTAGATTTTAAATGAGTAAAAATTGAGTTTTAAAGTTTAGATTGTAAATTTTAGAATTTATTTTCTATTCTTTAGTTGTTTAGTTCTTTAATCGCCAGCCATTCGGCACCAACCCTTCTTCTCCCTCTCTCTCTCTCTCTCTTAAAACTATCCAAACGTGAGTCTAGCTGATGGAATCCAAACCCTTCATCCGCCATCCAACCATTTCAATCCACCATCGCCCCCCACCACCACCGATCTCCATTCCCACCCTCTCTCTCCACTGATTCTCGCCATTGACGTTGTCGAGAAGGCCAATATTGGGCACCTAAATCTTCCCATGGATTTCTCTCTAATTTCTCCCTCATCTCTCTCTCTCCCCCTTCTCTCTCTCTCTCTCTCTCTCTGATGGATTACCTCTCTAAGTTCGTGATGAAATCTTTGCATACTGATTTAAATTTTCTGCAAGAAATTCAATTATGGAAAAATATAGAAGAATTTCTCATGTCTCCTTTTGCTTAACCCATTTGGGGTTAGGGGGCATTTTGTTTTTTCTTTTTTTTAATGTTTTAATTAATAAAACTTTAATTAATTGTAGGGGCAAAATAGTAAAATGGCATTTTTTTGTTAACACCGTTCATTTGACAAGCTAACAAGGGATGTCAATGTCATTTTAGAAAAAAAGAAAGGGTGCTTCTATTTTTGTCAGATACCTATGAGGAGTTAATTATTATTTCATGAATTTAAACTTGTCTTATTTGTTTTTTATTTTGGAACTATATATGTGTGTGTGTGTGTGTGTGATCTTTAAATTATTTATATATATTTTATTTATGAAACTATATGCGTGTGTGTGTGTGTGTGTGTGCACGGACTCTCTACCACTCGAGCGGGGAGACACCCGAGAAATTTTCAAACCCAAAACCTGAGAATTTTTCCAAATCTAAAAAACACACCTAAAAATCTTACTTTTGAATAAGGGTTTACATAACCAAGGAAGTTAGGTTTTCAAAACATTCATTTGACAAATAAGTAACTCATTCAATTCGAAAACGAATCATAGAAAGCATTTAACTCAAACCAAAATAAACGAAAACAACAACCAACCCAAGGTTTGTCTCTCCAAATCATCACAACATACATACATTGATATGAATGCCCCAAGGCATACAAAACATACTTTCAAGATTTGAAGTATTATACATCATTACATGATCCAATAACAAAACTGATAATAAACTACTGAACAACAAAATAAAGTTCTTGTCCTCCATCACCCCCACTCCACAAGATCAAGTCACATGATTCAAACCACCTAAAAAAGATTTTTAAAATCTCACAACGTGAGCCGAAACCCAATAAAAGTGGACTCTCATGTATTTAAAAGCATAACATGCAATTACGATATATATGAAACACTCGACTACACTAGTATAAAAACAATTTTCTACCATTAAAGTCACAAGTTTTCATATGATTCCATATCATCCAACAACATACCACGCATAAACAACCCTGTTCATATACATCTCGTACTCTTTTACTGTGACGCCCCGTCCTTTGGGCATGCCGAGATATATATAAATATAAATAAAAGAATATTCTAACCATTCATTCATATTTGCATACGTTAGTTATTACATCATAAGTGAATATTAAAACCTTTCAAAAGTACATAAGTATTACAGTTCTACCAGAAAATTTCAACAATTAAACTAAGCATGAGAAATCTGAATATAAAAACGAAAGCAGAAGTTTCAACTCCTCAGAATGCATCAGTGAAATCCACGTGCTCTTGGAATTCACTCTGTTCTTCAAACTCTTCTTCTCCCTCTAGGATTACTTCCTTCAAGAACTCTTCCTCACATGTGGCACGAATGCCATGAACCAAGACCCAGAAGCAAAACACTCTAACCTTCTAACTAATCTCACAGCACAAAATTTATCGCAACACATACTATATAACACCCAGTTCAGTTTATAGTCAAGGAGACAGACAAATTTATGACAAGATAGCAGACAAGTAAATAAGCATTCGTGTATGAGGTGTCGTGTATGAAAAGCAGATGCCCAACTCAAAAATGCACCTAGATAATTACAGAAATTCCACGCTGGGAAACACCAGAGTACTAAAATGAGGGGTTTGGGACAAACATAATTGGGCTCTCTCCGAATTACCACCGTAGTGGGATAGGTTAGTCGAATTAGGCTCTCTCTGACTTACCCGAAGCAAAGTACCATGATTAGGGATTTTGGACAGCCATAATTGGGGTATCTCCGAATTACCACTGCAGTGGGATTAGATCAGCCGAATTAGGCTCTCTCTGACTTACCCAAAAATCCAAACTATCGAAACCAGAATGTAAGCGACGAACCCATGGTGCCCAACAATAACCGTAAAACTATTTCAAACACCAGGAACGCACCCAGGGTGTACAAGGAGAACACATCTCAAAATATTTTCGAAAAAAATGGCAACCAGGGACACCCTAGACTTAGAATTATGAAAGACAACTCAACATAATCCATCCCGATTATAAATCAACCAATCGAATTCTGAGTGGCACCATTATGCTCCGGTACGTTAGGTTCCCGTACATCAACGTTTCCGATCACTACGGCATATATCGGTAGTTCGGCTCAAGACGTGATACAGCTTAGGACTTAACACGGTTCAGGACATACATGGCCCAAAATTAATATATCCAATACAATAATCCGAATGGCACCATTATGTTCCCGTACGTTAGGTTCCCATACATCAACGTTCCCGATCACTACGGCATATAGCGGTAGTGAGGCTCAAGACGTGATACGGCTTAGGATGTAACACGGCTCAGGACGTAAAAAGTGGGTTCTGTTAGCCACCAAAACTCAGCAGAGCTGGTTTTGAACAAAGGATTTAAAACAGTTTTGGAGTATCATTCCTAGGTTTTAAGGTCTGATTTTCGGGTAGCAAATATTTCAATATGTTAGATACAATGTTCATGTATACCACTTTTGGAATAGGTCACTAAAAATAGGGGCTTTGGGCCATATAAAAATATGTGACAGAATGTTCCTCATAGGCTGAAATTCAATAGAGACTTTAAAAGAAATTTTGACCTATCAAACCTCAATATTTTGTTCTCCTTTTTGGTGGATAGATGTATATGCATGTTATCTACAACTTTAATATTTTGACCAAAGTTTGGATCTCATTCTAATCTAGGGTTTCTAAATCAGTAATATTGACTGGTTAGAACATGACACACTTTGGTAAAATTGCAATATCTTGAGTTCTGATTATGAAAATGAGTTGAAACCAAGTTTGGATGAAAGATAACACAAAAATATAACTTTGGACACAAAAATAATGCTTAGATCAATTTTTTATATTGAGTTATGGTATTTCAAATCTCAGGACAGAAACATCAAAGTTCTAGAAAATCAAGCCTCTTAGGGTTTAGGTCTTCTACTTGTGTCATGCCTTGTTTTTGTTCCATTTCTTTGCATACTTGTGATTTTAACTTTAATATCAAGGCTCCAGCACACTTAGATGTCATAAATATCAAAGATAATTACATACAACAACATCTCATAATATTCATAAACATAACAGCCCCTAAATTCCAACTACAACGCCTTTTCGGTTTGATTTCGGTTCTCGATTTTTAGAGTGTTTAAAGGGATGGGTTGGGGAATATTTTGAGGGATATTAGATACAAGATTTAGAGGTTTTATTTACTTATTTTGAGAGATCAAAGAATGGTGGAGGATTGATTTGGACTTAGTTTTTGAAAACTCCTCAGTTTCTTCCTTTTTCTTCTTTCTTCTTCCTCAAACTCATGGTATACTTCAGGAACAATAGAAGGTCTGGTCCCTCACTATTTTGCACGAAATTTGGAAGGGGAGAAGATGTGTTTGGGCTTAGTTTAAATAGGAGGAGGATAGGGAACTCATGGGAGACAAAAAGTACACAAGAAGCTTCATTTTTCTTCATTCCATTAAATGTGATTTGAGTTTGATTTGAATTGATTTTATTCTTTTGTGGGCTAAAATCAGATATGAGGAAACTATATGTACCTAGGGGCTGATTAGGGGACAAAAAATCAGATTCCCATCAATCAGAGGGGGTTTGCCTCGATTTGCGTGCCCTTATTGTGCAAGAAAATGAATTAAAAGTTAATTTGATGTATTTTTTTACTGTCTTTTTCTACCGAGACTTATTATTTTTGTATGTTTTTGAGAAATATAGTATTTTCATATATTATCATAATTTTCATAGTAATTGATTAAATAAATGTAGTCTTTTAAGTCAGATTAAGTTATTTTGACAATAGAGGGCTTTTTGACTTATTTTGTTGTGTATAAATTTTAATAATAATTTATTTGCTTTTATTGACTTATAATACTATATTATTAGGTATATTACTTGTTCAACAAGTTTAGGATCATTATAATGCTTCATTTAATATGTTTCTCATCATTAAAGCTAAAAAGAAGCAAAAAAAAGTCACTTTTTCGCACATCCCCCAAAGTGGTCGGCCACTAAGGGGAATTTTTGGTATTTTTGATGTTATTTTGTCCTTTACTACAATTTATACGTAAATCCTTGATTTAGGGTATCCATATGTCAAAATTTAGGTTTTTAAGACTTTTGTTGTACTAAGAGCAAAACGGTCATTTTACCCTATTTATGAGGATTTTTTATTTTTAATTCATTATTCCATGATATTTACCTCATTTAGAATGTTAGGAGATTCTCCGGGTATTAAGGTTTTATTGCCTGTGTTTTGGACCTTTTTAGGATTTTCGGGCCGTACCTAGGATTTTCGATTCGTGTTAGGGTTTTGAACTTTTTCTGTATTCTATAGCCTTGTGGACTATCCGTCACTAATACTAGGGTCTGAGTAGGGTCATTACATGGGTCTGTACTGGGTCGTTATAACTAGGATCTGTACTGGGTCGTTATAACTAGGATCTGTACTGGGTCGTTACATTTACGGTCTTTCAACGTACGATAACATTAACCCAATCATTCAATTCTTTTCGGTCTTTTACCGTGGGACAACTACTTGTCCTAATATGCAACTCTTCATGGTCTTTCACCATAGGACAACAGCTTACCCTAGTATACAATTCTTCACAGTCTTTCACAGTAGGACAACGACTTGCCCCAATACACAATTCTTCACGGTCTTTCACCGTAGAACAACGACTTGCCCCAATACCTAGTTCTTCACAATGATGCCCGACATGATTTAACAAATATAAGCACGCACATAGTTATGTACCAAATATCTAAACGCACACCATTACACCATCCATATAGCCATTGAGATTAACCAACATCTCAGCCGAGTCATTTTAAAACAAGGCTCCGCCCCAAACCTCCAAACTAGGTTTTCGTAAACATCATCATAACGTTTTTGATTTTCAGAACTCTTCTTTTCGAAAGCCTCAGACACCCCCAAGTCCATCAACTTTGTAATAAACCATACAAAAGCCTAGCATGCTTTTTGTCCCACCAAACACGGTTTAAACATAAAGCTCAACATGTATAGCATTTTAAAATGACAAGAAAATACACATAATCACATGTATCACCCCTTTTAAAGCACAGTAGTCTAGAACCTACCTCGGTGAGTTAAAACTCGAAACTTTGAACACCAACGAGAAACCAAAGTCGCTAAAACGCGATCTCGTTCAGATGAACACGAAACCCACGACAAGGATATTGAGGATCTGTTAGGGTTGGTGTACTAAAAATCATGTTTTTAGTATTTAATTTTAATTTAATAAAATTAATTTTTCATTTTATGAGAATCTTTATGAGTAATGT